>JZKD02S1123489.1:1244979-1302795 GCA_000966675.3 Picea glauca | reverse complement strand
TAAAATAAAATAAACATAAAATAAAATTTATATACAAAATAAAAATAAAATATCTACAAAAATTTATCAAATAAAATAATATAATATAATTATAAATTAGGAAAATTTAGAGTAATTTAGACAAGTCGAGGTTCCATATCCCCTAGGTTCCACTGGTCAGGGTTCCGTACCTAGGGGCCAAAATTCAGAAAAGGCGTATAGGGTATGATTCATGAAAACAGATGCTATGGAGAGGAGAGAGGGAAGATGCAATCAAGGACGTGGAGATTCAAATTAAATGAAGGGAAAGTGATGAAGGAGAGAGGAAGATGCTTCATGCGATGATTTAACGTCACAAGTAGTGACAAGAAAACAAAAGAAGATCGATGCTATACCAACATACAAAATAGGTGAGTTGACTCAATATGCGCATCTCAAAGGGAGGACATGATCATATCGCAAGGAACATGAGCACCACCAAGTCCAGGAAAATGTCCTTACGCCGGACACTATGGGTGAATGCGACAAATAAATAACAAGCATCAAGAAAAAACTCGACAAGGACTCATAATCAAGAGTGGGAATGGGATTTTGGCATGCGATTTGGTGAGAGGTAATAGCAAGAGAGGAAATGGTGTAGACCAATTTGACTAGGTTCAAGGACAGGCTTACATGAAAGGTGGGTCCAATAGCCTTTGGGGGCTTCGGACCTGGAGACAACAGCATGAGAAGGTAATATGATTCCCATCAAGGAGAAGCTTGGGAAGAATCAGGGTCAAGGTAGCAAACAAGGATAACCATATTTCCCCACATGCCTCTCAAGGCTGAAGTAGCCATGTGATCACAGTGCCCCTGCAAAATTGCTCCTACAAAACAACAAGAATGACATCAACCATGCGACCAAAATAAGATTTTCCAATACACAAACAATATATTCCCTGCCTTAAACCAATTTATAAAATAGTGTTGGGTTTATTCAACAATAATAAGTTGACTGTAGATGAGTGTCATGAAACTACATGTGCCAAGTATCAACATAAAATAAGGATCATCCAGTATGCAATTTAGAATTAGAGTTAGAAACATGTGAGTAGAACCAGAACGTTAAATCATAAACATGAAAACATGAAGCACAAACATGCCAACAAAAAGATGCATAGTTTGGTTTAGCCAATCAAGACATGCAATAGAACAAACCACACAACCACATTAGATCACCGAGCACTTAGGAATCAACAAAAGGTCAGAAGATGACATGTCAATTCTATGACGCAAATGTCAAAGAAACATCATAGGTCAATAGGCATCATGAATACATTTGAAATCAATAGATCGAAAAGAAAAATCAACACCCATAAAAGACAATCATAAATCAAGATAAGACCCCTAAATCCCTCAAGGTAGGCAAAGAAATATCATTAGGATCCAAGAGTAGAGGATTAGGCAATAGGATCAAAATTTTAGTAGGGGGCCCCTTTCCTTTTTCTTGTAAAAGAAAAAGTAAAGGGGGGTTGTTGCGGCCACAACAAATTGTGAAACACTGGAAGAACTTGGTATCTCTATCAATGGAAATCTAGGGCTTGTACTTTAGATTTGAGTTTTAAAGATAAGCTCAATAGTACTGCAAACAATTTTTCAATAGTCATGGGTACTAAAATGACACCAAAATTCTAAAAGATATAACCTGATATTTCTAGTACTTGTAATCTAGCACACCCTTTTCATAGATGCAAATAATCAGATAAGTTCTTTTACTGGTTGTACACTTCAAATTAACTTTGGTTCAACCATGGGTTTTCACCTTTAAAACAAACAAACATCTACCTAACTGTGTTCCTCTTCTCTCTTTTCCTAGCATTGCTTTGTTGCTAGTGAGCATCCATAGTCTCGACGAAGTTTCCTCGGTACCATACAAGCATAGACCTGCTACCACCATGCATCCATAGCTCCGACGTGTTTACTTGTACTTTCCACACTATTAACAGTGTTTTCGACTTCCTTTTCTATTTCAAAATATGCTCACCCTTTTATATTTTAGATATAGATATGCATATGCACATAGGGTGTGAAGGAAGTGGGGTGATATGAGAGTTTATTTTATTTGCTGAGTATATTTTTTGCACTTTAGTTTAACCCATAGGTCTCCCCAAAAACCATCATAGTATTGACCATTTTATTAATGTGAAGTGGATGGAGCTCAAAGAAAAGAGTCGATAAAAAATTTCCTATACTTATGGATTATCATGGTATGCTTAATAGGCACATGTGTTCCACCAGAACTATCAGTCCATACCTATAGCTGAGAGCTTCATGAATGTTCATTCAGATAGAGAGGCCCATGCATCTTCTGACTTGTATGAAATTTCTTTAGTGTGTGACCAGAATTGGACCAACCCCTCACTCAAATTTAAAGAGTAATCCTCAAGGCAGTTTAAGAGTTAAATCAACTCAGGGAAATACCAATGGTCAACTTAAAAAATGGAAGTACGTTGCACACGAAGAAAGCAAGGTTGAAATCAGAAGTCAATTCATGAAAAATAAAACTAAACTAAAAGAAATCTAAAGCTAGAATTCCATTCATCAAGGAAGAATGAAAACTGGTTGCAAGAAATGAATAGAACCGAACAACAAGAAACAAATTTGGTGTAGCAACAATGAGAGTGTTTTTAGTGAAAACTCAAAGGTAAGCCAAGGGAAATAACCAATCAATAAAAGGTAACCATTCAACATCAAACCCAACAGAAAAACAAAATTCCTAGAGTATATGTCTGAAATGAAGGACAAATCAGATTACAAGAATTGATGATTGGTGTAAAAGATTTGCAACACAATTCTTCAATCCAACTATCACAAACAAGTATTTTCATTTAGTTGAACAAAACAAGTTTCCAGGAATCAAGCAACATGGGTTAATAATAATTTATATGCTCAATCAAAACAGATTTTCGAAAATTAATTTCATGAAATATTCCATAAACCCATATGCTCTCAAGATTTCTTGACATAAGCAATTCCATGGAAATTTTAAAAACACAGAATTTTCCAATAACATAAATTGCATTTCTCACCAAAGCGCCATTTTCTCTTTTCCATAAAAGATAATAATTAATACAAAAGATTTGTTCTGATAATGAAAAAATATATTACAACTATGGAGGTTATCAAAATAGTCATTAAAATGACTCCAAACAATGACTAGATTATAAAACAATATCAGAATAAATGAATGGGAATATATTTTTGATTAGTTGTTGGGTTGGTGACAATCTTGGTTGATTAAAAATGTTGCAAAGGAATCTGAGCAACCAAGTTTAGATTGACATTTTCCTAAGTTTCCTTCATTTCAAGAGAAAATATTCAAAGTTGGTGATTGAAAAAGCCATTTTCCCATCCTGCATACAAAAGAGAATGGCTTGATCAACTCTTATACAGTTTGGTAAGAAATCCTCATCTTGAATGACTGACTTATTGAAATAAAAATTAACTAGAAAGAAAAGAAAAGACGATAATTAACATGAATCATAAGTAAAACATGCTAAGCTAACACAAACTTAAACTAAGTGGGATGCCATAAAACTTGTGCAAATGCCATGTTGTCATCAAGTATTCATCTATTGTTCATTCAGTCAACTTTCACAACCTTCTTCCTGAGACACGAGCACTATGTGCTCTCCCACACTATTCCCTTCAACAAGATACTTAATGTCGTTGATTGTTATTAAATGTGAATCCGTGGACATACTGTCTTTTTATTGAATTCAAAATCATTAAAATTAAATGAACAAGACCGTAAGACTTCAATTGCATCTATCTTGTAAAGATACCAATCCACCAACAAACATTAGTCATAAAAATGTGATTCAAATATTATCAAGATTACACCCCAAAGTATGTGTTTCTCTTGATTATTGACGACAATGATGTCAAACATTGTATGATCATCTTCATCCTTGTGAGAGGAAAGAGGAAATCATCATGAAAGATAGAAATCGAGACACTTTGGCAAGGTGAAAATGATCTTAGGTTACAACCTAGATGGATTGAATTCCCCAACTCAAATGAGAAATATAATTAGAAATCGAAATTGAATAAAGTGAGTAAGATCAAATTTCTAATAGATAATACGATTGACATGATGGGAAATTCCATGAAATTGATAGCCTCAATCTCTCAAGAGTGTTCCAAGTAGAGAGACCATAAAGTCCACTTCCTCAAGCTTACACATGTTGCACATAGTGTAGAGAAAATGAAATGGAAAATAAGATCGTGTAGATTTTCTCTCCACTAGATAGGTTTTCTGTTAAAAATAACGAGACATATAATCTGGAAAACAAAAATCAGCAAGCCCATGAGTAAGACAGATCAAAATAAAAGATCTACCAGCATGAACCAAACATGATTATATTTTTTGATTATGAATAAACTGATTCTGAGTTCAAAGAGTGCTCGAGCGTTTGGGGCCCAATAGATTGATGAGTTACAACCCCCCAAAGGAATTTACATCTTGAAAATTACTATCATGGTTAAAAAATAAATGATGAAGATTAAAAAATGGAATTTTAGAAGTTGCATTGACATACTTCATTAAGATGCTTACAATTCCCATGCATTTGAATGGATCCAACATGAGACATGTGTGTAGTTCTCAACCTTGGTAAAAAACATATTGCCCAAAAATGTAACCATAATGAGTGACCCAAAATCGTCAAACCCAATGGATGAAAATATATTGTTCAAGAAAATACTAGGTCTAAAAATCCGTGAGATTGACAATGCTAAGATTGGGACCTTAGTTGACCAGTGAGTTGGGGAATAAAAGGATTGGTTCCCAAATAATTTTATGAAGAATATATCAACAAAATATTTAAATGACCATGCTGTCCAAAATTTTCAAAAATGCATCAAGACAGTGTGAATGAATGTTCGTTGTTGTTGTGTATGAGAGGAAGCTTGGGTGAAAAAAGTTGTAAGATGAGAGATGAAATTAATCCTTGAAAAATTGATTGAGGAAATAATAATATATGTGCAACCACTGCCCATAAATTAAAACTAAAAGTGCTAATACTAGTACAACCACATAATTGTGGCTAATCAACGCCGAAAGGCTGATAAGATGAAAAAAATCCTTAAAAGAATATATTAAATTTTATTATTGATTAACAAATAAATGGTTGAGATTCATTTATTTGGTGTTAATATTTTAATTTCTGTTAATCACTTACGTTGCAATCAATTAGCTATCAAAGTAATTTTTAAATATGTTTAGGTAAATGTAAAAAAGTAAACACATAAACGGATGTCTTTATAATAGCTAGGAAGTTAATGATTGAAATCACAACCATTTATTTTGTGTGACTACTAAGAATATTCCAGCCATATTTAATCCTGTCCATAGAAAACTTATTAAGCACTAAACCCCTATTAAATCTACCCATTGTCAATAGGTGTACGCCTTTCGGCGTAAAAATAAAAATCAGTTAAGCTCACTATGCTAAAAATGTCTCTGTAGAAAATTCATGTTGGATGAAAGTGATCGAAGAAAAGAGTGAATGCAAAAGAAATGGTTTGGATAAATCCAAACCAGAGGAAAAATAATCATCTAAGGAGATTACACGGTTTTGGAGTGGCTTGAATTTCAGATGGGAAGAATTTTAATACTCATAATTTAAATTCAATGGGTATGGGATATCAAGATTAACACTCATAAGAAATTCCATCAAGAAAAATATTCCAATTAGAATCATATTCCTATGAGGGTTGAGTACATTTGAGTGCTCATTTTCATCCCAACAAGTAGAAATTTTTTGAGGATGAGATAAAGTAAAATTTCCCCATATCAAATTTAAATTGAACAATCCAATCAATGGAACATTAATGTGTAAGCCTTCTATTTCTTTCCACCCCTACCAAGAAACTCATTTATTTTTCAACCAATAGTAATTAAAAGAGAATGCAAACATAAAACTAATTAAAAATTAGAAAGAAAAACTAAATTTATGCAAATGAAAGACACTATTCTATTCTACCCTACTCCTACTCTACACTACAATGACTGAAAATAAACCATGTAAATTCATAATGCCAATGTAGCCATCCTTGTAATCCCAAGCCTGCAAACGTATGCTCAAGACAAAATATTAGTAACAACACTTGGAATAAAAATAGAGTAAATATAGGAAAAGTTATAATACATGATCAACTCTATCCACTATATTAGAAATGGGACAATGATAATTCATGGGAAATCTATATAAGAAGAATCTCTCCAACCATGCTTCAATTCTATTATGATGGAGGGAGTTCAATGGAAAGTATCATACCAAATATGAATCATGCATAGAATTTGTGTGAAGTGTGCTAATTGGTGAGAGAATATTCATGCTTATAAAGTTGTTCATCCCTAAATACAAGCCAAAAGAATGGGGACCTGACACAACCATCGTCGTAAACCAAAGTGCCTCATCATCTTGTCAAGCCTCCTTGGAATCATACTTCAAGTAACCATCAAATTGAGATAGATTAGTGAGATCAGATGATATACATGGGCTAGGACCAACCATGGTACGAGAGATAATTTCAAAACAATGGTGAGATTCACTAGTATCAACAATATTCAGTAAAGGGATACTTGAACAAGAAGATTTATTATTTATTTAAAATGAAGAAGAAGAACACATCCTTTGATACACATTTGCTACGTAATTCTCTTCATCCCATGAAAAAGGTTGATAAGTCTAGGTTGTAACAAGTTCATGGGAATATTTCTTATCCCCTCTATCTTCCATATGCCTATCACCACCCTCAAGTACTTCAAAAAGGGTTGACCCCATTGAATTTATTTTAATATCACAAAGGGTGGGTTCCTGCAAAGTTAAACCATTAAAAAGATCAAGATATAAATAGAAATAAGTGGAATAATTCAGAGAATTAAAAGCTTCTCTTGAACAAGAAATTTTTTCAGAAAGTGACTCCCTGAATGGAAGTTCCTCCTGTTTAAAATCATAGTTGGATTATTATGAATATGTGGGCCACATACTAGGAATGGTTTCA
This sequence comes from Picea glauca, assembly GCA_000966675.3. Lineage (NCBI taxonomy): Eukaryota > Viridiplantae > Streptophyta > Pinopsida > Pinales > Pinaceae > Picea > Picea glauca. The sequence goes on along the minus strand of JZKD02S1123489.1, from coordinate 1,295,766 downwards.
CGACCAACACGTTTCGGGGGCATTCTTGCAATCAATGTATTTTTGCATCAAAGGCCTAAGTTATCCTGTTACCAACCCATTAGTGACATAACCATGGTGATGTGTCTTATTCAATTCAAATCATGACATGTATTAACCTGGTAAAGAGAAAGGAAATGATGAAAAACAAATAGGAAGATGAAAACATATCAAAATGAATCAACACACCATTGAAAGGAAACTAAACGAGAATTAGGTTTACATATGGATGAGATGATGGAGGAAAACAAGGAAGAGGTGCATACCTAGGATTTAACAATTATAACCAACAATTAAATACATTATGATATTATCTTTGGATGTCTCTTTATTGATAAATGTTTTTTCTTAATTAAAGTTAAAAAAAGGGTAGAATCAACACTTAAATACATTATGATATTATCTTTGCATGTCTATTTATTGATAAATGTTTTTTCCTAATTAAAGTTAAACAAAGGGGGTTGTAAAGGGTAGAAAGTCCCTCTCAATTGTGATACTTGAAATATGCTATATGCATTTATCTTTGAGTGCACGATTAAGGTTCTACCAACATGTCATCGCCAAGACCAAAAAAACTATATGCTATGTAAACATAATGACAGGCACACTAGTGCTTACCAATTTTATATCTAGGTTAAGCATACATACAACATAAACATAATGACAAGAAAAATAACCAAGCATACTGACCAAAAAAACTATGCTTAAGCATAGATGCTATGTAAACATAATGACAGGCACACTAGCGCTTACCAATTTTATATCTAGGTTAAGCATACATACAATGTAAACATAATGACAAGAAAAATAACCAAGCATCATGTTTTTATTATGTTTTGAATATAATCTAAATTATTAGTGCATAACTTATGAACTCATATAGACCAAAATATTAATTTATCATTCAGTTAGATTGTATCATTTCTAATATTTTTAGTATTTAAGGTTCTATATTGGTTGAAAATGGAAAGAAGACTTATGGATCAGAAGAGAGAGACACTCGAACTAAAGGAACTCCAGGTCCACTCGATTGATAATAGGGTTTGTGATATAAAAGCCATAGGAAGAACTTCACTTTCTTTATTTGACCCACTTTCCTTGGAAAATGATTGAAAACACTTTCAACGATTATACACCATTGGTAAAAAGGTACAGGATTGGAAAATAATGGTGAAAGGAAATCACAGGAAAAAAAAATGTATCTATCAAAAAAAAAAGTATCTATCAAAATCAACAAATGTATATATCAAAATGTAGCATAGTATGAAAAACAACAATAAACACGGGCATGATTTGAAATAAAGATTAAAATGTGTAAAATTGTTTATGAAAATAATACATGTCAATGCCATGCATTACTCACCATAAATTACAGAAGACAAGAAAGAAAACATATACATTGAAATTTCCTCTCATTTGTATCCTTCTCCATCTTGTCCTCCTTCTGTTGTTGCTATAAATTGTATACTTGTACTCACCTTCCCTCCACCGGTCTCCCAGAATATGAGAATCACCATGTGTGTTTCTATTGTTGTACTTGAAGATGAACAATGGCATGAAAGGAATTTGAAAAACCCATGGAAGCTATTTTTAAGCAACCATACATTCTTTGGTGGTGTTTTTTCCCATCGTGGCTATTTGTGGAAGCAATGTATGAGCAGGGCTCACAAGTCCATCGTGATTTTATCCTCCTCATTTGACTCTGTGACTTGAATTCTGATTCACAACCTAGAGTCGTGTCCACACATCCCCGGATCTAAAGGGGTTGTGTTCTTTGCCTCTGATATGTTCTCATTGAATCTTATCGAGGCAACCTAAGAATGCGAGGTTATCCATAGTGATATTTTTTTCATGCATGAAGATGGCATGAGAATGATGTGATTAATGCCACAGAAGCAGCATAAGGCTTGTGTTTTTTAAGACATATATTTCTCACTTCTCAGTTCTATTGTGTTCAAGTGGTCTGCGAATGAGTCACGGTATGAGTTTGGTCAGATATTAGTATAGGAGACACCGGTGGTCTCCATTTTGATGCTCGACTTCTCTGTTGGTCTTCGATTGAAGGCTTGGTGATGGCAACATTGGTTTTTGCACGACGACTTGAAGACAACAACAATGGAAGGATTTTGTTTTGGTGGCTTGCAGATAATGATGATATTATTTTAGCCACCGTGGAACCAACCCTAGCTTCGATAACATCTTTTCAAAACTACTAAAACTAGCATAGTCGACTCGTGATTGGAGAACGCCGAAAGGTATCAACCACTGAAAAGCCGTCGTGCTAGTTGAAATGATGCCCGGCTTCCACTGCTTCCAGCTACCACTGTTGTAGGTACCACTGCATCTAGCTATAAATGCTTAATCTCAAGGAACATGGCAATGCAAAGTTTTATACATATTAATTTTTCTTAATTAGTTAACCTGTCAATCAATGGTTAGAGAAGTAATTTCTTAATCATATTAAGTAAATATGAAAAAGTAAACAAGGTAACATAAATATTCAGAAATACAAGGAAGTTATGAGCATTAAATTTCATCCATTGATTAGAGAGTACGACTAAGAATATGCCAACATCTTCAATTTTTAGCCATAAGATTAGAATTTTAGATTAAAAGGTGATTAATTCTGCCCATTGCCAATAGGTGTATGCATTTTGGTGTAATGAAACCCTATCCTTTGGTCACTTAGGGGCTACGCTTTCTATTTTGAACTTAGTTTATGGAAAAATTCCAAGTTCCCATCCTTTATGCTGACACTAACTCTTTTTCCTACTGCATTTGGATTATTTCATCTTTGGCACAAACTCCATTTATGCCTTTTCCCTTAACCTTGCAGTTTTCCTTTTGATCAGAAAGACTTCAGCTTGACAATGGAAGATGTTGGGTTGTTCCTTTGATTTCTTTGGGGGACCACAGTTCAATTCCCCTTGTCAACAAAATACATGTGTTATAAGTTTTTCCATATAATTATGGTTGGTCTATTGGTACATGTCTTCTTTGTTTGATTGAGGATATGTGACTATGGTGTTTAACCAATTAAACAAACTTTATTTGTATGTAAATGAGTCTGAATGTTTTTTTTTGGAGGCCCTTTGGAATTTTTTTATTTTTCCAATTTATTGTATTTTAGAGGTTATTGGATGATGTTTCGCCATATCTCTTAAGATAAGTCTCCATTTTCCATTTTATTTGAGGAGTTGTGAAGAGAATTACGTTCTCTTTCTAGTGAGTGGTTGCACACCAATTTCTCTCTCTTTCTGACTGTTGGTTGTACGTCACATTTGATGTCTCTTTGAGATTCTTGTTTTTCCAAGAGCTTGATAAAATAAGAGCATTGATTCCTCAGTTATAATTGGGTACTTAACATGGCCTTGTTTTCCAGGATCCATATCAAGGATTTTTGTCCATGATGGCTATTTATGGTACCTGTTGTTATGTACCTTTGAGTAGTGGATTTTGTGTCATTCATACAGATAGTTTTAGGAGTGTAACCAAGAATTTGTCTCCATGTACTTCCTTGTTTTAAAGTCTCTTGGATCTTGTCACTTTGGTTTGTTTATTTCTTAGGTTGTTTTGCATATTTTTCCGCCTTTATCCTATACTCCATACTTTAGTCATTAGTTGTCACAACCATTGTCATCATCTTTTCCACTCAGTTCAACATTGTGGGGGGCATGGTGTGCAATGATTTCTTGGGTGATTCCTTATGCTTCAACATTTTGTTTTAAATCAAATAATTTTAAGAGTGACCCTCATGTTGAGCACCAATTCCTATTTTGACTCAATAGTTGCAGTAGCTAGTGACCCATGCACTCCAATGAGATGGATTGAAGTCCATAAGGACACTCAATTTATGATGTTTTTGTTGACTGTACATGAGTACCTCATCTAGATTTCTATGTCAAGACTCATTTCAGAGGATATGTCTCTTTATTTGAGAATTTTGAAATTTTTATTTGTACATGGATCTTTAGTGGCATTTCCAGTGTGAGGTTAACTGGTCTTGTCTAGAGTTTTGTCCATACTTCTTGTTAGGAGTTTTCAACATCCACATGCCTCATTGCTTCTGTTAATGGTTGATGGTTGATGGTGTTTGCTTTTGTTCGAAGCATGTTTCTATTTCTTCACCAACACCCATTTTTTTAAGCATTTATGTGATGGTTGTCAGTGTTTTCCATTCTCATGCATATTCACCCAATCCTCTTCAACTTCATAATTCAACCATATTCTTCAAGGTTACTTGGTCCTCTTCTTCAGAGCTTGGTCATACTTCTTGATTGGAGATTTCAACCTCCATAGACCTCATGCCATTTCTTTTCAATGCATGTTTGTGAGATCTTCTTTAGTTTCAACTCCAAAGCCATTTTCAACACTGACATTTTTCTCTCTTTTGGAGAGGATATTTTTTATGGAAATTACCATCAACTTCAACCCACAATCATAGAGTTTTCAACACTCTGTCGCAGTCAATATTCGATCATTTTTGTGGCCTCAGATCAACACGAACAAGAGTTAATTTTTTTTCTTTTACCTACAATGTTGAATTGTACTTTGTCATAGATAACTTTGCATGGAATTACCACTATGCATGTATACCACTGTGTGGAAGAATCAACGAACAATGTTGATGAAATCAGTCACAAACAATTTTGCATGAAATTCAACAAACAATGCGGGTATGTTTCAGGTTACTCTACACGCAGAATTATGCAACAATATTAACTCGTCGCATATCTTTACGAGTTGTTCCACTGTGCCAAATTGTGACTATCTATTCATGTAAAGACAAATACTCAGAAATATTCTTTTAAAAAAAAATTTAGAACTTGCTAAAATTAACTTGCATGGTCTTATTACAATCACATAAACTCATCACTCTACCAAGATATATTATACATAGAGCTTAAGAATTAAAAAAAACAACATGACAAAAGACAAACACACATAGTGACAACACCACACACTATGTTCTTTCTTTTTATCAATGAAGGAGTAAATTTACACATGAAAAATCTTTTCATCTTGGTCTCTTGGACCTATGCGATCCACACTTTTACACATTCAATATCACACACTCACTCCCCTCTACCTCTTACAAATCATTCAATATATCTCAAGCCCTGAAATAGCTTACATACAAATGAATTCTGAGTTATCATAACAAATGCCTAAACTAGAGATCTTCTCCTAATATTTAGCAATAGACTTAAAACCTATGACAAACAACTCGATATCTAATCAAACAAACTCAACAAAAAATTATTCTAGAGACATTTCATAATTATTACAGATATAATAAAATAAATTATGGAACTAACTCACTTGGTAAATGTTTTTGATCATTGAGATCAATTATAGAACTTTTTTTCATATGCTCTTGCATCAGACTCCCAGGGAGGAAAATAACTATTCATCAGGTCTTCAAGGTATGCACCATACTTGAAAATTTCAGTTGTTGTCATCGAAGTAGCATTCTTTGTTGGTCGAGATTTCTGTTTGACCATGTACTATAAATATTCTTTGTATCTAGTTTTATTCAGTAGTTTCATATCCAATACTCTCTTGATCTCCTTTTGCACTACTCTCGGTAGTTGTTCTTTCCATTATATGGTTTGATCTCCATCACTTACAAGTTCATTTGCTGAAACATCCTCTATCTCCTTGAAGGGATACAAATCTTCAACATTAAAAAATGGATAAATTCCAACGCCACTTGGAAGTTCTATTTCATAGGTATTAGAAGAAAATTTCCTTAAACTTTTACCAATCCTTTTAAAATTTATTTTTTTTATAAGTCCCTACAGGAAACCTCTATTTCCTCAAATATACCATGACCAAGTCACCAACCTCAAAATAAACTAGTTTTCTCTTCATGTCTTCTCTCTGCTTATAATTGTGGCTGCTCTCTTACAATTTTTGCTCGACCCTTTCCTACAACTCTTGTATACTCATTACAAAATCCTCACCATCAACACTTCTTAGTTCTTGCTTTCCCAAATTCCTTAACTCATACACTCCCTTAGGATGAATTCCATAAAAAATTTGGAATGGACTCGTCCCTATGCTTCTATTTGGTGAGTCATTATATGTAAACTCAAGTTGAGAAAGCTTCTGATCCCACTACCTAGGGTTCTCATTCACAAGGCTTCTCAAAATATTTCTGAGACTTCTATTCACTAATTTGGTTTCTCCATGAGTTTGTGGATGATAGGATGAGATAAAACTGAGATTAGTACCAATACTTTTCCACAAGGTTCTCCAAAAGTGTCCCACAAATATAGTGTCTCTGTCAGAAACTATACTTTTGGGTAAACCATGCAACTTTACAACCTCTTTAAAGAACAAATTTGCAAAATTTGTTGCATCACTAATTTTGGTAAAAATAATGAAATGAGCCATTTTTGAAAATATATCTACTACAACATAGATTGAATCATTACCTCTCTTTGTTATTGGAAATACCAACACAAAATCCATACTCACTGCATCCCATGGCCTGCTTGGAATGGGTAGTGGCTGATATAACCTTGTATTCTTACTTCTCCCTTTAGCATGCTGACAAATTATGCACTTCTCCACAAACTTATTCACTTGATTCTACATACCTAGCCAATAACAAAAATCATTTACATGAGCAAAGGGTCTATCTTGTCTGAAATGTCATGACAATCCTCCACTGTGTTTTTCTTTGATCAGATTCTCCCTTATCAGACAATTTGGGATGCACAATTTATTGTTCTTGAATAACAATCATTCTTATATCATATAGTTCAAACATTGATTTTTGTTACTAGAAACAAGATTTTCACAACTTGCATAGGCATCCTTGAAATCTGCACCATCTTGATACGTTTTTTTCAACCATCAAAGCTTAAAGTGCTGACTTGAAATTCTTGCAATATTAAATTAATTCTACTCAAAGCATCACCAACCTTATTAGTCTTACCACTTTTGTGTTTAATCACAAAAGTAAAATTTTGCAGAAATTCAACCCACTTGGTATGTCTTTTATATAATTTTGGTTGACTACTTATAAATTGTAATGCATGATTGTCATTGTACAAAGAAAACTCCTTGGTTATGAGGTAATGCCTCCACTTCTTAAGATATTGAACAATTGCATAAAATTCCTTTTCATAAGAGGAATATTTATCTTTTTCTTCATTTAGTTTCTCACTAAATTATGTAATTGGTATTTTCCCCTGACTCAAGACAACTCCTATTACAGTCTCACTTGCATTAGTCTCAACTTGAAAGAATTTATCAAAGCTTGGAAAAGCTAATGTAGACTTTTCAATAATATTTTTCTTCAATAGTTTAAAATTTCTATCAGTTTCTTCAGTCCTTTTGAATGACCGTTTACTTTCTTTGATAGTTTCTACAATAGGTGCACATATCCGAATGAAACTTCTAATGAAATTTCTATAAAAACTTGCAAGTCCATGGAAAATTCTTAACTCAAATGCATTTCTTGGGGTTGGCCAATTCACAATTGATTGAACCTTTTCTAGGTCCATATTCAAACCTTCTTCAAATACTACAAACCCCAAATATATCAGTTCCCTCTTCATAAAACTACATTTCTTCAAATTTACTAGCAGTTTTTCCTTCTGCAAGGTACTAAAAACCATCATGAGATGCATTAAATGTTCCTCTTTTGTTTGACTATATATCAAGATGTCATCTAGATATACTATCATAAAATTTCCAATAAATTCCTTTAATACATCATTCATTAACCTCATAAATGTACTAGGAGCATTTTTTTATCCCAACAGGCATCACCAACCATTCATATAGTCCACTATTAGTCTTGAAAGCAATTTTCAATTCATCCCCTTATCTAATTATGATTTTATGATATCCACTCTTTAAATCAATATTTGAAAAATATTTTGAATCATTCAAAGAATCCATCAAATCATCTATGCAAGGCAATGGAAATATGTATCTTATGGTAATTTTGTTGATTGTTTTGGAGTCAATGCACATGAACCATCCTCCATCATTCTTTGGGTTGAGTATTGTTGGTACATCACATGGAATCAAATTCTCCTTCACCAATCCTTTATCTAACAACTCATCTACCTTCCTTTTAATCTCTTCATTCTCTTTTTTGGTCATTCTATAGGTTGCTTTATTAGGAAAACTTGCTCTAGGGATTACATCAATGTGATGGATAATACTTCTCACAGGATTTAAAGTATTTGGTAAGTCATCCACTATAATATCAACAAATTAATCAATCATAACTTTAACTTTTGTAGGTAAATCATATAGATTTGTATTAGTGAGTATTACCTTTGGCTTTAAACCAATTAAGGAAAAATGCATCTCTTCTTCTTTCTTAACTTTTTGCAGCAGCTCCTTCCCACTTATCAGTAGTACACTTGAACCAATTTCTTCCTTGGATGTTTCATTCTTCAAAGGTAACAACACATGTTTGTTCCCAATCTTTTAGAGAGAATAAGTGTCCCTTCTACCATCATGGATGACTTTCCTATCATATTTCCACAACCTTCCCAAAAACATATGGCATGCGTCCATGGGAATTATATCACATAACACCTCATCCTCGTAGCTATCAATCTGGAATTCCATTTTACACTGTTCATTCAACAAAATATGATGTCCCTTCTACAACCAGGACACTCTTTAGGGAGTGGGATGTAATAGCTTATGCAATCCCAATTTCGCTACCATCTCTGTGGAAACCAAATTGTCCGTGCTACCACTATCAATGATAATTTTATAGAACTTGCCTCTTGACTTACATACATTCTTGAGTATACTTTTCCTTTGAGCTGGTTCATGAACCTCCTTTTCTTCTTTAACCAAAAATCTCTTCAACAATAATTATTTCCATACCTTTGGAGTTTCTTCTTTTTCTACTACATTCACATCTTCTTCCTTTGTTTCCGCAACATGTGAATTCCTCTAATTTGTTTCCTTGTTGTCAAGATTGTCCCATGACATGTTTCCTTTTTTTATCACATGTATAATATCTCATTTCTCTACCTCTTCCTCGACCTCTTCAGAAAAATATTCTGCCTCTTGATTCTCCTACTCTGTTATATTGTCCTTTTCCTCTTGCTGGACTCCTTCCTTTGTTTCTTTGGCTTTGCTTTCTGGCCAACTTCTCTTCTTCCATCAAATATTCTTGGTATGAATATTCAATAGTTATCACAGAAAAAATGATGATTTCATATTTCATTTCATACCTCAAACCATTTATGTATCTAGAAACCTTCTTAGAATCTTCCTAATGTGACCAACTCTAATGTTCAACCTAAAGAATTCCTTTGTGTAATCTTTTACTGTCATATTTTTTTGTCTAAGGTTTTGCAATTGTCTAAACAAATTCAATTGATAATCCTTAGGCATGGAATTACCTTTAAATTTGGCCACCATTATGTCCCAACTCTTAATATTAACCTTTACTTTTCTTCTTCCTGCATGTCCTTTTATCCTAGTCACTGCATGTTTCACCTTCTTCTCCTCTTCTACCTATTCATAGTCAAAATATTTATCCATGACATTTATCCAGTCAAGTAAGTCATCAACATTTAAGTTACCTTAATACATGGGAAATTCCATCTTAGGCTTGGATCCAACTTTTTTGACCATTCTTACTATATATTCCTCTGTTATTTCTCCTCTTGGGGTTCCTTCTATTGTTGGATAACTGAGAGGGGGGGTGAATTAGTAATAAAGATTTTTAGTCATTTTAACCACATTATGTAAGTGTTATTTATATTTATGATCAATGTAACATTTCCATCCAATAAGTGAAGAGTAAATAAACCATAAACAATGAACAATCACACACATTCACAGTACACCAATATTTTTATGTGGAAACCAAATGCAGGAGAAAACCATGGAATGATTTTTCTTATATGTCTTTAAGAATTACATTCATTGGAAGCACCAACTTCCTTTGTTCTCTAGTTGCAACTGGAAGGAGGCTCAGACCCCCTCTATCTTTAGGCTACAACCTGAGAGAACCTCCAACTCCCCAATTCTCTTGCTACAACCCCCTATGTTCTCCAACTACAACCGAAAGGTGGCTACAACCACCTATCCTTTCCCTCTCTTTCCTCCCTGAAATACAAGTAAAATGATGAAACCACTACCACACTGTCACTATGAGATATACCATTGTAAACCTATACCAATATGTGACAACAACCTATAACCAGCCTATGCCACCAACCTGTAACCAAACTATACATGTACTCTTCCTGTACCAACAAAACCCAATAGGTACACGACCTGTCAGTGTTGTAGAACGCATATGTACGCGCCCTTTCTCTACTATAGCCCACGTAAGTACATGTCCTTTCTATAATGAAGCCTGTGTACACCTTCTGAAAACTAGGGTTTTCTCTTTCTTGAAAAACTCTTATCCTTTGTTGCCTCTATCACATCAACTTGCAACATGTCACTATATACACACTATAGTTGTGCACTATGCATACATCCTCATACAAATCCCTTAACCAGGTGCATCTATATCTCTCTAGTCATGTGCCATCCAAGTGTGTACAATCATGAATAAGTATAATGACCCTCATGTACTAGACATCAAAACCTGGATGATATACAACCTCTCAATAAATCAACCACTTCACAGATACAAAAAACCCTTAACCATATTCCAAGAAATACGAGATATGCCTCAACACTAACAAGATGTACCAATGATAAATTATACCAGCACTATATGTATATATATCTGACTTATACAATAAGTCCCATGGAGCCAATAACCTCTCTAGGGAAAATCCTCAAACCCCCATAACCATTTCTCATGTAGACACCAAAATCAAACTACTTATAGAAATAAGACATAGATTTTGAACCCGTAGATATATCTTTTGTACGATATCACTATAGACCTTCATGGGAGATTTCTTTAAGACTCTAGAGACTTGGCATCTTCATATTCTCAAGTTTTTGTGTATTTTCTCATATGTATTCCCCTTTTTATACTGAAATCCCACATATGTACGCGACCCTATCCACTGTAGCCTGTGCACACCTAAAAAACTAAGGTTTTTTCATTATTTTCTATAATTTTGAAACGTTTTTCATCAACCCTTCGTGCTACCTCAGACTTGTGCAATTTCAAATGTATCAGTGTGTACCTGCAATAAACCTTACACAATAATAGATATCCAATGTTCTCAATAGGTTCTAATAGGAGAGCCTTTCTCTCTTATTTATACTTCCATTCAACCTCCTCAAGGGGTTACCTTCTAACAAACTTAACCCAATTTCCTTCTTTTAGGGATAACCCACTTCTAACGACTTGTCCACTTCTAACCCACTTTGATACAAATAGTAAATTCCTCACTTCTACTTGCAACTAACTTATTTTTGATTATTTTCTTAATGCAACAGCTTAACCCATGATTAAATCCTAGTTTCACCCACTTGACTAGTCAACTTCTTCTAGGATCTTCCAGAATAATTTGAATTCTTTGACCTTCTATATAACTCATGAGTGTTCTCCAAATTCACAAGGCCATAATTCTCTAACCGTGAGGCGTTATGTGACACTCCACATGTCACCAAAAATGGCATGACATGTACTATCCATATAGAATAGTATTACCTAGAAATATAATAATATTCACACCATTATACATCAATCAAACTAAATTCCCTTAACCATACTATTGGGGATACTAGAATTTTCTACCGGAATTGCTTCAAGGGTTGACATCAATGACAACCAACCTAATTAATCAACAATTTCCCCGTTTGACATTGATGGAAACACTTTGATGCAACATTGAATTCATATCACTCATGCTCCCTCTGTGGCCATCACTCCCCCTAGAAACTTGCCTTTTTTCTCTCTCTCCAAGCATATAAGTCTCTATCCTACGTCTGATGAATCTCTCCCCTTTGACATCAATGGAAAAGGTAACTTTCCATATGGGGATACTCCCCCTAACTGAAATGTCCTTGGGGCTGCTCCCCCTGAATGAAATTTTCCTGAAACAGCTCCCCCAACCTGAACTATCCTCTTTATGGTGCTTCCTCATGTGAATCTATGACATATAAGATAAGCATTAAAAAAAATTCATTTTGGAGTAGAAATTACTCCGAGTCTCTGGCGAAGATGCTCAAAGGCTTCCCTCGGAAGTGGTTTTGTAAATATATTTGCAACCTCTTCTTTTTTTCCCACATATTCAACTCTGATGTTATTCTTTGCAACCTATTCTCGTAGAAAGTGATACTTTATTGGAATGTGCTTCGTCTTGGAGTGAATTAATGTATTCTTTGAGATACTGATGGTGCTTGTATTATCACAATATATTGGAATGGACTCATCATACTCAACCTGTATATTTTTCAGAGTTTGTTTCATCTATAGAACCTATGTACAAGATGTTGTTGCTGCAATATACTTTGCTTCAGTTGTAGATAACGATATTGATGACTGTTTCATCCAAGATACCAAACACTCACCCAAGTAGAATGTTGATCCATTGGTGCTTTGTTGGACATCAATGCAACCTACCCAATCTACATCTGTGCAGGAAATAATTGATATATCCTTTCCTTTTGGATACCATAATCCAAAATCCTTTGTACCTTTGAGATATTTGAAAATCCTCCTCACTTCTAGAACATGTGATTCCTTTGGTTCTGCTTGAATCATGCCACTTGTCCAACTTCCTGCATTACATCTGGTATGTATGTTGTCACATAAAGTAAGTTTCCAATCATTGACCTATACTACCTCTGATCTGTAGACTTTAAATCATCCTCTTTACTAAAATTGCAATTGGTTTGCATAGGAGTATTAACTAGTTTGCAATATCCCATTCCGAACCTCTTTAGCATTTATTTGATATACTTAATTTGAGAAATAAAAATTCCTCGGTTGCTTTGACATATTTGAAGACCCAGAAAGAAGGATAGCTATCCAAGTAATGAAATTTCAAATTCATTTTGCATATCCTTTGAAAATTTATGGATTAACATGTCATCATCACTTCCAAAAATAATATCATCAACACAAACTTCAATTAATAAAATACTATCTTGAGTTACCTTGACGTAGAGGTTATTTTCTACATTTCCTTTTCTGAACCCTGGTTGATGTAGATATATGTCCAATCTAGAATACCATGCTCTAGGATCTTGTTTTAGACCATACAAGCCCTTCTTAAACCTGCACATATAATCTTCATTCTCTGACAACTAAAAACCTTCTGGTTTCTCAATGTAGACTTCTTCTTCAAGTTCCCCATTTAGAAAGGTAGATTTCACGTCCATTTGATACACTTTAATATTCTTGGAGCATGCATAATCTAGGATCAATCTGATTTCTTCCATTATGGAAACTGGGGAAAATGTCTCTTCAAATTCGAGACCTTCAACATGCGAGTATCCTTCACGTACCATTCTAGCTTTGTTTCTGGTAACCTGTCCATCTTCATTCAATTTATTTCTGAAGACCCACTTTGTGTCGCTCACTTTCTTGTACCTTGGTCTTAGAACCAATTCCCAAGTTTCATTCTTCTATATTTGAACCAATTATTCATTCATGGCCTTTTTCCATAATTCACCCTTGTTTCCTTCTTCAAAACTGTTTGGTTCAATCAACTATAGGAGTGGTAGGTGCACTTGTTTTGGTGAACAAATTCTTCTTCTAGTCTCAATTTATACATCTTTTTTCCCGATAATCTGATCTGAAGGATGATTCTTCTGTATTTGTTTTCTCGGTGTCTTTGGAGGTACTTGTTGTAATTTCTCTTCTACTTCTATCTAATCTTATTCATCTTCCCCTTCTGTTTCTTCTTCATCCTTTGATTCTTCATTGTAAACTTGTTCCACTGATTCCTTTTCTTCTTCCTTTAATTTTCATCCACCTATTTCATCAATTGTTACATTGATTCTTTCCACAACTTTGCTGAGCCTTAGATTGTAACACTTGTATGATTTCCTTGTACTTGAGTAACCAACAAGTATTCCTTTTTCCACACAAGAATCAAACTTTCCCATTCTTCCTTCTTCTCTTTTGTTGTAGCATTTTCTTCCGAAAAATATAAAGTGCTTCACATTTGTTGGTCTTCCTTTCCATAGCTCATAGGGAGTTTTGTCACTTCTTTTTCTGAGCATTACTCTTTTTTGTATGTGAACTATTGTATGTGTTGCATGTTTCTAAAAAAAATATGTCAACTTAGAATCCATTAACATTGTTCAAGCCATTTCCTTTACTGTCATGTTACTTGTTTCAACAACTCCATTCCGTTGAGGTGTCCTTGCGACAAAGAATTGCCTTTTTATTCCATGTTTGCTACATAAATCCATAATGTAATATCCTAAGATCGAGCCATAGTTGTAATTGTGAATGTAAATATGTTTTGTAGGCTGGTGAGCCAAGTGATTATAAGCTAGGAGGCTTATGTGATAATTAGGTCGAAAAGCCTATATGCTAAAGTCAATGATATTACTTTTTTATATGTAAATACTCATATAATTAATATAAAATCCATCGTTTCATGTAGATCGACTATGATAAAAGAGAATGGGGGACATAGCTCCACTAGGTAGGGAAAGGGATGGGGCTAAGAGGATAGGAACAAGGGCTAAGCTAGAGGGCTTATCTCTAAGTGAATAATATTATATTATTACTTCCTAAAAACTAAGTTTGGGCATAACCTATGTTATCCTACGTTCCTGTGGGAAGGGAACGAATGATAAGTGGAGCTCATGCAACTTCATGAAGACAAGTGTCTGATTTGGGACACGAAGTTATGGGAAAACACATCATTCTTGGGGGGTTCTCTTCCATTCTGGCTAGGCTTCCCATGCACTCACGCACTAAGCCATGACCTCCATTATCGAACTCTGAAACCTGCATGCATATCTTGAGCGATATCATGTATTTTCCTGTGATGAATAGAACCGATAATCCTATTGGATGGCACATCGCACCAGTATCTACCTGATCCTATGATAAACTTGTCGGTTATGAGTAGTGCCTATTCCAAACCTGAAGGAAGTTGTTGCTTCCATCACCTATGTGTTAGTTGAATGGTAAAGTTGTTTTCACCTAATCATGTTGTTGGTTACCTGGGAGTGGGAGTGAAGAGACGGGTTGTCAGGCCCATGGAAAGAAGAGGCAGGTTTTCAGGCATGTGAATAACTCTCTCCACATGAGATATTTTACTGGAAAGAAGAAGTAGGTTTTTAGGACTATGAGAAACTCTCTCTAGGTGAGAGAGGTTGTTGGGGAAGTGATTTCTCCTGGAGGGATCCCAACAATAGTTATAGTTCTCTGAGAATTCATGTTTGGCCTGTTGTTGAAGCCCTGGAAGGGAAGTGGGGTAGTTGAAGGACTATTGAGTAGAGAAGGAGCACACTTCCTGGGGGTGGGACATGCATGTGGGGAATGAGATCCTGAAGGCTATGTGTATAAGTTGGCTCATGGGAGGAAATCCTTCTTGATTGACTGTGTAACATCCAATTGTCTCAGCCTATTCTAGAAATCCCTTTACCCAGGTGGAGTTTAGTCCCGGCTCGGGCATGACCCACTGTTGAGAGTGATGAGCAGTGGGGTCTATGGCTGTGAGGTTCGTGGAAGGTCTGAACGCAATTGGTGGTCTTCTACAAAAAGATAAGTACCATTTCTATGTTCATTTACATGCTGTGTATTTGTACATGTTTTATATTTATGAGTTTAGCTTGTATATGTTGTACGTATAGGCTTTACTTTTATTTCCTCATTTATCTATGTATTAGCAGAATGTAATTATATGTTAAATTTTATTTGTATGATGTTCTACAAGAGTCTTTGAGTGGTGTATCCTAGCAGGTCTATGGATGGGTATGCTACATTTTGGTTATCAAAATATTAGTAAGAATGAATTTGTTTTAGAGTAGCATGGCCTGACTTGGGTGGTCGGGGACACTACAAAATGGTATTAGAGATTGAACAAAGAATAATTGTAGTAGCATGCCCCAGACTTGGGAGGCTGGGGGAGGTTACAATATGGTGTCAGAGCTAGAACATAACATAATTGTAGTAACATGCCCCGAGCTTGGGAGGTCAGGGGAGGTTAAAATATGGTATCATAGTCCATGGTTTCAGATGAATTGTTGTCGAAATGGACATAATTCAAGTATTAGAGCCCATGGTTTCAACATTGAACCTGGATGGGTCATGTATGAGGAATTGAAGTAAAAATTCCATACGGATTTGATGTATAGAGTACCAGAGGGGTGCTTAGAGAGATACTAGGTGGTAATGGAAGCTCAATAGAAGTGGAGGAGAAGTTATCACAATGATCATGGTTGATAACAACAATATTGAATTTTATCTGTAGGATATACACGAGGGAAAGCAGACCCTTCCCAGTCGTCAGATCTGGAAAAGGTGCATGAAAATTGACCTCCAAGTCCTTCGGACTTCGTGACTTTGGTGAAGTTTACGTTTTGTCGAGAAAAAGGGGCCGAAGCCTGAAGTTCTGAAGTCTCAGGGTGATTTTCATCCATAAGATCATCCAGGAGGAGGAGAGTCATGGATTTTGCCCAAGTAGTTCGACGGTTCAGAATTAAGGGAAATTGGTTGAAGTGCGCGCATAATGGACTTCCTACTAAGCTCCCAAAGTATGAAACTCATCAGGATTGTTATATTAACATGGAAACGTATTTGTAGATCAACCGTGAAAAATTTGGTAGTTCAAATATTTAGAGTTTGGGAGAACCAGGAGGTAATGTTAAACAAATCTCTGAAGTCCCGGAGTCCTGGAGTCTCAAAGTTCCATGAATAAGTTGTTCAATGGTTCAGATTTTGGGAGAAACATGGTTATAAGTGAAGAAATTCACTAAATCCCATAGATACGAAGTGCCAAAGCACGGGGTATGATGTGGCATGATGATGTCACCAGGGGTGACGTGGACCTCCACTAGTTGTGCCATGCGTCAGTCAAAATTTTACTTTTGACGACCTTGTTGGACCAATAGAAATCCAACACATGGGGGACATGTGTCACCATATTATATGATGATAGTTGTACTATGTGGACCCTAGAAAAGTTAAGAGGTTCGGGAATTTGAGATTTGGAAGAAATGTTAGAAGAAGTTGTGAAATATATCGAAGTCCAAAGCACCGAAGCACTAGAACTCCAAAGAGACATCGATTCAGTAATACACAGGCTCAATACTTCATCAGTTTGGTGTTCAAGGAAATCATAGAGTGATGAGGTAGAAACCTTCGAAGTATGAATTTCCGAAGTCAAGAAGCACGGGGTATGACATGGCATGATGACATCACCAGGGGTGATGTGGAACTCCCCTATTTGTGCCATGTGTTAGTAAGAATTGTACTTTTGACAACCTTGTTGGACCAATAGAATTCTGACATGTGGGAAACATGTGTCACCATCTTATATGATGAAATATGTACTACATGGACCCTGGAAAAGTAAAGAGGTTCAGGAATTTGACGTTCAGAGGAAATGTTAGAAGAAGTTGTGAAATATGTCGAAGTCCGAAGCACTGGAAATTTGAAGAGACACCGGTTCAGTACTTCGCTGGTTCGACGTTTAGGGAAATCATAGATTGATGAGGTAGAAACCTCCAAAGTATGAAGTTTTGAAGTCAAGAATCATGGGAATGGTGTGGTCGATGACATCACCTAGGGTGACATGGGAACACTAGATGATTTCCATGTGTCATCATTTTTTAAAGCGTTTCAAATATTGTTTAGGCCAATTCAATCATGACACATGTCAATCATGGTATTGAGACATGTGTATGCTTCTTAATTCTACCACATAGCACCTTGGTACGTGGATACTAACGAAATTCTGGGAGTTCGTCAATTCAGGGAAAACATGGTAAGATGAAGGAAAAACCTCCCAAGTGCGAAGCTTCAGAGAGTCAGTCTGAGAGTTCACCAGTGCGACGTTCAGGAGGATTCAATTTGGAAGTTGTAAGAACCTGTGAAGCCTGAAACTCCGAAGCGTCAGAGTCCCGAAGTGCCAAAGAAGCAATATTAGGGGAGTTCGCCACTACGGTGTTTGAAGTAAATGAGGTGAGGTGAAAGGAAAACCTCTAAAGCCTGAATTTATGGAGCCCTGAAGTCCCAAAGTATAGGATAAGTTCCATATTAATAAGAACCTGGTCACAACCCATGGTCACATGCGATTAGGGGCCAAATAAAAAGGGATAATACCTGAAACCTATTTTAAAAGAAAGAAAAGGGCTTAGGAAGGAATCCCGTGGGATTTTGATTGTTCGAAACTGCATCAAAATTGGTAAAGAAGGTATGTGAACCTTATGAGTGGATCCAACAAAGTTCCAATAGCTATTTTGGCTCTGAGAAAGGAGAATAAATTCACAGGGATTACATCAGTGAAAGGACAATTTTCAATTGTTCATAATGTTCTACTCAAGACTTAGAATTGAGCAAAGAAGCAGTCATTGGAAATGTCTTGGAAAGAGGATTCCATGTATTCCATCATAATTGAGGATTGAGAAACTTACATCACAGGACATCAGAAATAGGATTGTTGGTGACCATGAAAGGAAAACTGTGCATATATTACCAAAATGGTATATGATGGTTCTAGCTAACAAAAATTTGTTGTATGTCTATTTTTGGATGTAATGGTTACATTTAAAACATAAAAAGTGCTAGAGATGTCTATAGATCGAAGAAAGAAGGACATGGATAGTTCTTCATTTACATATGAGATCTTTAGGAAGTTATTGGATAAGATGTTGGGATCAATAAAAAACATGGAAAACGCGAATGAAATTTTGGTTTGGGGAAGACCTATTCTATATATATTGATATATCCGAATGCTAGTATTTTGATAAAGAAAGATGGAATGTATGCATGGAGAAAGTGACAACATCTCCAAACATCATTCCTACAGTTTGGATATAGCACTTGCATTATTGCTATCAAAATGCACAGTGGAAGCATGGTATGAAGGTCATCAAATATGGCATGACATAAGTTGATTATGCAAGTCAGGTTGAAAAATCAAATGGGTTATAACAGGAGAAAGTAATAATTCATCAAGATAATTCCAATGTTGATATGATCAGTAAAGGAAAGGCTAAATCAATTTATTCAAGAAGGAATTTGGTGTTAAATATCCAAGGTTACTCAGAGAAAATTACTAGAAATATAATTGGGTCATGTAGGAGGTTGATCAGAGGAATCCAAGTAATAATGGAATGTTGAAATTCAATATTAGTTTTGGCCCTTGACCAAGTTTTGGGATAACATTGGTCATGTTTGACCATTTCTGGGATTTCGACAGGCTGGTCGAAGATGGAGCACCCATGCGAAGTGGAGATCGCGAGATCTCTCCTTTTTTGCAGGCTTTTTGGGTTTTAGGATTTATGTAATGGGTATGGGATGTCAGCCCATGGGTTTTTCCCATGTTTAGGCCCTTTTGTAATGTATAAATAAGTAGCTAGGCGAGGTAAGAAGGAGCCGATGGCTTAATTTTAATATTATCTATGTGCAAGAAGATGTGTTAAGGCTTGCAGAGCTAAGTGCAAGCGTTTTGTAAGTACTTTGTGCATAGACTGTGTAAGGCTTTGTGCCTTGATATAACTCGGGGAAGGAGGATCTGGCAAGGTGCACGCAGATATCCTTTCCTAGGTGGAGTTGGATTTGTGGCTTGGTGCTTGTAAGGAGATTGAAGAGACTAATAAAGAAGAGAGGAAGAGTTGGTGGATGTAGCCCCACATTGGGGTGAACCACATATATCCTATGTTATTGTGATTTGTGCAATGATATTTATGGTGTTTATGTACTTATTTTCTTGATCTAGATGCATGATAGGTATATACAATGTTTCTTAGTGATTTATGATGTGAATGAATGCTAGATTTGTTCTAATGCTATGTGGTAAATGATTAGATGTACTTATATCTTGATTAATACTGCGTTGTTCTGTAATCAGGGTTTGACTTATGATGTGAATAAGGATTAAATACTAATGAATGTTAATTACTAAGAACTCTGTTAAGTATTGTGATCATAGATCTATGTCCTAGCTAGGTGTTGGACAACTGAGAGGGGGAGTAAATCAGTTGTTACCGTGCTTAAACAATTATGTTTATTTTAAACTCTTTGCAGAACACTTAATGACAATCAAAATAATGCAAGGAGGTAAGCAATAGAACATTCAACATCAGTCACACATATGAAATATACAGAGACAGATATTTCCTAAGGAAACCCATAAAGGGTAAAAACCTCTTCTTCTTGGTATGATAAGTAATATTTACATTCTGTACATTATCATACATATGAGCTCCAACTCATTGTGAGGCTACAACCTCTGTTTTGCAAGTTGTAACTTGATGAGAGCACCAACTCTCTGTTTTCTCTAGCACCTACTAGAAGGAAGCACCAACTCCCTAGTTTCTCTAGCACCCATTAGAAGGAAGCACCAACTCCCTAGTTTCTATAGCACCCACTAGAAGGAAGAAACAACTCCCTAAGTGTTATAGCACCAATTGGATGGAAGCACCAACTTCCAGTCACATAGGCACCAACCTGTAAAATAGAGAACAACATTTATCCCTTGCACCACCCTGCCACCCTGGTTTCTTTGGCTGCAACCAGATGGAAGCTACAACTCCCTGTGTTCAAGCACCCACTTGAACCTCTGAGGACAACAGTCCTCCCTAGCACCTCCCTACCACCCTGAGATATAAATATTTTCTACTGAAACTTATTACAGTGATTCAATAGTTGTCATTGGCTTACCAGGCTTATCACTATTCTGCTATGCTGCTCTTCTCTCCTGTATCAGTGTCTCTCTTCCTACATCTTCTTGTACTTTCTGATCTTTTTCTTTTCTCTACAAGTGCGCCTCAGCCTTCTTTTACTGTCTCATCTATGCATCTCTGCTCTTTGCTTCTATTGTGCTTTATGCTCTGTGTGCCATGTCCCTTATATGCACCATTCCTCTTCTATGCATTTTAGATGCTACACTCTGCCTCCTTCTACACACCTGAATCACTCTCAACAACACCTAATCTCTTCTATGTTCTTCATTTTTATTCTCTGTATGCATCATCTGCATCCTCTATTCACAATGCTTCTACATGCTCTCCCCATGTTGATTGCTCTGCCTGATCATCATTGAAACTCTTTAGCTTCTCTGGCTGTTAAACCCATGCATCCATCATCACTGGGTGTTATGCCGAGATTCCTTAGCCTCTCTAGCAGTTGAGACTCTTTGCCTTCTCTGTCATAGTCGATCTCATTCCCTCTATTGCAGTTCCAGGCTCCAATGGTCTTACATCTATCAATATCCTCTATGAGTAGTCTTCATGACATTGGAAGATGCCTCGAGATACTTCATCTTCTCTGGCAATCACCCTGAAGTCTCTTCGAGTCCTCTGGCAGACACCATCAGTCATTTCTAGCAGTTACACTGTGAACCTTCAAGAAAATGCATCAGCAACTGAATCACCAACCGTCCAAGAGTCATGATTCAGTTTTGCTAACTAAATCATAATTGATCGATTAATTGTGAAGAGAAACAGTATGCCTTCGATCAGATTTCCAAGTATCCAATACCATTGGATTACAAGAATAGGGTCTCGTGTTGATTTTTCCATTTCGCATTTCAAAATTTCGGCATTTCGACATTCCTATGGTGAAGAGTCTCGACTCTCAATGTCCCAAACTCTGAAATGGAGCTTGCCTCTTTGAGATCTTCTCTACAGCTCTTCGACGATGTGACCACCGGCGGTGACCAAGTGCTTATCCATAAAGCGCTTTCCCAATTTCGCATTTCAAAATTCCTATGATGAAGGGTCTTGAAACTCCAAGTCGTGATCACTGAAATGGAGCATGGTTGCACTAGCTCCTTCCTCCATCTTCCGTAGATGTGACCACTGGCCATGACCACAGCCTTATTCGAAAACACATTTCACAATTTCATGTTTTGCGAATTTGTTGCGAGTCACTCTGACTCTTCCAACTCCCAATCACGAAATGGAGCCTTGCAACTTGCAAGATCCTTCCTTCACATGCCCACAGTTGTGACCAAGAGTTTATCCATAAAGTGCTTTCACGATTTCACATTTCTGAATTCCTACATTTTGGCATTCCTGTGGAGAAGTATCTCGACACTCCAAGTCACAAACCCCGAAATGATCGACATTTCACATTTCACAACTTTGGGACTCCTATGATGAAGAGTCTCGACTCTTGATTTCTCCAACTCTCGGTATCTGAAACTCTGAAATGGAGTCAGATCAATGGTCCACAATCTTGATGATTCGACGGTCCAGATATTTTCGTGATTTTGCATATCGCGAGTTCCTACCGTGAGTTTCTTCCTTGACTCCTCCAACTCCTGGTATCCGAAACTCCAAAATGGATTCAGATCAACATATTTTGACATTTCTCATTTCATCGTTTTATCATTCTTGTCATGAGTTTCCTTGACACCTCCAACTCCTGGTATCTGAAACTCCATGTCGCGATCCCTGAAACTCCATGTCACGATTTCGCATTTCGGCATTTCGCAATTTCGCATATTGCAAGTTCGAGAGGTTAGGGAACCCTGTTCCTTTGACTTTCCAGTCAGCGAAATTATGATCTTTCACCACATGTCCTATGGACCCAACGGTCCAGATCTTATCGTGATTTCAAAACTTCACGGGCCTTCCTCATTTTTGATCAACGGTCCAGATCAATATTCGATCTGACGGCTAGGATTATTTCGTGATTTCGCATATCGCAAGTTAGAGAGGTTAGAGCACTCCTTCCTTTGACCTATCATTCAGTGAAATGCTGATCTGTAACCACGTGTCCTACCCAAAGATGGACGGTCCTCCTACTTTCAGGATTTTGTAAGCTCGCTTCACCTTTCACTTTAAATAACATGCAGGTTCTCCTGGATCCAACGTCGGTCGGACCTCGGGCTCAAATATGATGCATGAGATATGTTCTCTTCTACTACACGCTCCTCCTATCTAAATTCAGATTTGACGATCATCTGGAAATCTAAATGGGATCCAAGGATCATTGTTTCTCTTCACTATTGAACTTTCCATTGCCATGCCATTATTGTTGTGCTCCTGATCATGATCTTTTCCATCAATGACAAACACGCATACTCTGCCTCTGTCTGAAAACATGCCAACACTAGGTCGTAGACACTTGAGTCTTGCAACCCTCCCTACCTCTACCTTGGGTGAGACTTCATTTTCTTTGTAGGTGTTGCTGAAAGGGATGGTAGTTAGGGTTTTTTTGGTGTGTTGTTGAAGCGTTGAACCATGGGTCTGCCCCTGTGCCAAAAAATGGTTCCATTTTCGGGACTTGAAACTGTGATTGTTGGGAACTGAAGAAAAGATGAATCTCTATGCATAGATATTTTTCTATAGTGTGCAGTATTCTACTTGAGTTGTGAAGCTCTATGCTAAGAGAAGGAAGCTCGAAATGAAGAAAGAGGTAAGATCTTAAATCTTTGTGCTCTGGTAAAGGTGAGATAAGTGGAAATTTTTTCTTCGAGAGTATGGATCTAGGTATGTTTGATAGATTTGGTCCTAGTCTCAAAACTAGGGCACAGTTATAAGAAAGAAGATTTGATCTGAATAGATTTGATAGAAATAGTTAAAGATATGTTATTCCTATGCATAGAAAGAATTTTTGGACTAACAAGTGGATGCAGGACCCTAGAAAGTATTTTTGCATATGTGATCCCAATGCATAGTACAAGAAAGTTTGGGGATCATTTAAGAGAAAGAGAGGATTGACACTTTGTTATAGTTGCATAAGACTAGGACATATTTCTAAGGAATGCCCTGGTAGAGGTCCTATTTGTCTTTGTTGTAAAGTTGTTGGTCATGAGGTTTTATATTTCCATAGAATGATTTCTAAAGTTGAGAAGATGAACTTGAGACAAGAAAACCATGAAGAAGGTCAAGAAACTAAGGATATTTTAGAGAATCAGACAAAATCAGAGACTATGTTATTAAAGCTGAAAGAAACATTGAATGATCATAGAGACATCAGTTTACCAGAGATCTTAAAAGAAAATAAGTGCATAGAAACAATAATAGGAGACTTCGACATAGACTGTGTCTTGGATGAGGAAACACAGGTAAATTCCAGAAAGTACTTGGGAAATTTTGGGAAAGCCGACTATGATTCCTTCATTAGGAAGGATAGGCTTGTTTAAAGGAAAGATGGTAAACCTATGTGGAAGACTTACTCATGTACCTATGATTTCTCATGGAGCATCGACTAAAGAAGACTTTGAGGTCATTAAGTTTGTTGAGAAGAACGCTCATTTTGCACTTTTGTTAGGAAAGACTTGGATTGAGAAAGATTAGATACGGAGGAAAGCAGAGGAAGAAGCCACATAATAGAAAAAACAAGAATTAAGGGACTTCATAGTTGAGAAAATAGAGCGACTAGTACAAGAACAAGAGGACAAGTCGAAGGAACTAATGGCCAAATAATTATTTGTAGAAGTTGAAAGAACACAAGAAGGATTAAAGAACCTATCCATGTAGGAGAGAAGAGAACCTACCCCAGAAGTAGTAAGAGAAGATATATTTCATGCGAAACTTTTGAGTTAACATCAGTAGTGAAAAGTTAATATGCTAAGAGAAGATAAGAATACAAATGGAAAGAGGAATCCAGAGACTCAGATCACAGGGAAGAAGGCCAGGAAGCTCAGTAAGAAGAAAGCAAATTTATAAAGACCGTGGGAGGTTCCAGTGAAGACTTCGCAGGAAGTAGGCTTGTGAAAATTGAACATCGCTGGAATAGCAGAACAACACAGAATGGAACTTCGCCATGACGAAGATATATGACCGTTGGAGGCATCCCGATTGTTAGAATGACGCTCCGGAACGGTTAGAAACACAGTTATTGTGGGAAATATCACCATGAAACTGTTTTGACCGCACCATAATGCATGAAATCATATTGATTAAGCCATTTCAACCCGTTGGAGAAATCTGTTATGCTGTTACCTATTCGAATACCTCACCGGGACCACTTTTTTCAAACTGATATTATCCGAGCTAACGAAGACTTTATTTCTATCACGTTGTTATTTTGAGACATCGCCACCCATTTTTCTTACATTGAGTGTCTGTTTTCCTACCTGAGTGATTTGATCACGAGCGTGTATGACGGGAAAACGTAGCGTAGTAGAGAAGTATGTGTAGAAAATCCTAATAGGCCTTATGACTGAGAAATTTATGTTCGTAGGAGTACATGCCTCATTGGCATAAGGATCTCAAGCATCCACATAGATTGGACGTCGATCTAGGCCATCTTGAACTATGACAGAGAAGAGAAGAAAGCACCACGATGACCTGGAGAGAACGAAGTTGATCCCATCGATCTTTCCTGACTACATCCCATGTCCAGCTGGATCAGTTAGTTGTGACAATGTCCCGTGTGACTTCGAGTACACGCTCATCACTGCGTACCTCCCGAAGGGGATATGCTCAGTTGGACCACAACTAGGATTGATCCCTGATCTTAATATCAATGACTTTAACCTAGGATACAGGAAGAATTATGCGTTGCTCGCACCACATAGGTACTTGATAAAGACGACTGACAAGAATCCAAATACAGTTCCCCAACCATGGATCAAGGATATCGAGAGGTCCGCCATCCTCAACATGATGAATATACCCCACTTTGGTAGAAATTAGGAGGTTAACACGTGAGTTAAACTCCTATCATTCTACCATGGAAGTTATCTCTGGCTTGACAAGCCTGTGACTGTGGATCCAAAGATGATCCACATGATCACTAGATCAAGAGTGTAGGGACCAAACCCTAACTAGTTCTATCTAAGGAAGGATGTAGATCGCTCCTTGGCATAGTGTATAAAGGAAACCTATGACGATGTGGAGAAGGGGAAGCGAGGCTACATAGTAGCCTCCATCTAAGATGGCACAGTGCACCTAGCTTGTCAACTGATAGCTGGAAATATCATTAGGAAGAACACACCAACACAAGTTACAGGGTTCGTCGTCAACCTCGCAGGGAAGTGTGTTGAAGGGATGCCTATGAACTGGGCAAGCTGCCTCGTCAATGAGTTGGATAAGTGATTCTGTGAAGCACAGGACCAAGACTATGAATTCCACTTCAGTTGGTTACTCATTCTTATAGAATTTGTCACTTGGGAGATGTCGGAGGGAGCGACATTCCAAAAAATCGATCCATCAGAACCATTGGCCACGAGTTTCACCACCTTGTGGTATACAAGTGATATGGCGAAGCAGTTGCATTCGAATGCTATCTTCCACACCTATTACCTACATCTCAAACGTTCCATTGAATCCTTCCCCTGAATGATGCCGAATACACTCCATAGGTTCAGGCCACAGTTCCATGTAGACTGACACTTCATATATATCACCACGTGTGGGGACAAAAACAAGGAGAAGTTGTAATCTTACTACAAATTGATTGAGGAAGATATGGGGGAAATAACCAAGGAATGGCCTGGAAAATTCCTTGTACCAGTTGGAGATGTAGAACTCTCCGACCCTGACCTCATCGAAATTCTTGTGGTCACCAAGAATGAGTGTGATGGACCAAGAAGTGCTAAGAAAAAGAAAAAGAAGGAAGAATTTCAAGAGATAAACAACTCATCAGAGGAAACTGTTCCTGACTCACCTAGAGGAGGAGGAGGTGACGAAGTAAACCAAGAAGAGGGAGGGGAAGAAGACAAGCAAGAAGAGGGAGAAGTGACCCTGCTGAAAGATCCCCTTACAAAGGCCAAGACATCAAATAAAAGGAAGGTTTCTCCAAATAAACCCTCATCGCGGAAGAAGTCATGAGCCAATAAGCCTCATTCATAGAATGTGCTCATAGTGGATGATATTGACCTCATAATTATAGTTGTAGAAGATGCTTCGTAGGATATTTTGCAATGAAATGAAGCAAAGAAGGAGATAATGTATGAAAAAATCGAGGTGAAGTTGAATGGGGTACATCAAGATCTCTATTCGAGCCGCACAGTGTCTACTACATCATCATCATCAGAAGTTGTAGAATTGGGGGATGAGCCCACCCAATTACGAAGGATAGTAGATGCTACAGAATGTCTCCTTCGTCTAGTACAAGAAGAAAAAAAGTAGGCCAAAAAGGCCTTGAAGAAAGAAAAGGTGGAATCCCTAGAGAAACATTGGGTTGTGCAACAAGAGATAGATGACCTTTGGGCGAAGTTTGAAGAAGACAAGGAGAAAATCCAGAAAGAGAAAGACCAGTTGCTAGCAGAGAAGACTGTGGTTAAAGAGGCAGTAACTAGAGCACTTTGTTCTGTGTTGGGATTGGCCCAGATAGAAGAAGAGACAAGAGAGAGCCAAGTGGGGAAGCTCTCTAAAGCCATTCAACAACTTCAAGAAAGAGTATCAGAGCTATAACTGCAAGCAGTGCCTAGCACCCCGTAAGAAGTAAGAGGTTAGAGGGAAGAAACTTACAGGAGCACAGTAGAAAGAATCAGGGCGTTAGCCTCAGAATGCAAGCAACTCAGTAACCAAAGTTCGCAGACTTATGGATGCATTGTAGAATATCCAAAGCTAAGGAGATTGGAGGCACAACTCTAGGAGGCAAAGCAGCAAGCGTCAACCATGCAAGCACAATTGAAGAAACTTATGACTATTGATAAGATGAAGAGATCGTAGGAGCAGTGCACAGTTCAACAAAAGGTCGATGTTATCCAAAGTAGAGTGATGGAGGTGATACAGTGAATCCATCTGATGCAGGATGAAGCCTACACCCTCTTTGAATAAATTGAGGGACAAGGATCATAGCTGGAGCAGGTCATCGCAGTAGTGGAACAACACCTGGAAGGGTCTGTCACTGAGCAAGTCATGCAAGAGTTCTCTGAGTAGAACGCTCTAGCGAAGAAGGAAGTTGAGGAATATTGAGCTAAGCTCGAGGCCTTCGAAGAAGTATTTCCCAGATTAGAGTGACTTGGGATGAGTCACAGGTAAGTGTTGGGGGCTGTTGGCCCTCGACCAAGTTTTGGGAGAAGATTGGTCCTGTTTGACCTTTTTTTGGACTTCGACAGGCTAGTCGAAGATGGAGTGCCAAGGTGAAGTTGAGATCGCAAGATCTCACCCTTTTTGTAGGATTTTTGGGTTTCAGGATTTATCTAATGGGTATGGGATGTCGGCCCATGGTTTTTGCCCATGTTTAGGCCCTTTTGTAATGTATAAATAATTATCTAGGCGAGGTAAGAAGGAGTCAATGGCTTAGTTATAATATTATCTATGTGCAAGAATAAGTGTTAAGTCTTGCAGAGCTAAGTGCAAGCGTTTTGTAAGTACTTTGTGCACAAACTATGTAAGGCTTCGTTTCTTGATCTAACTTAGGGAAGGAGTATCTGGCGAGGTGTGTGCAGATCTCCTATCCTAGGAAGAGTTGGCTTTGTGGCTTGGTGCTTGTAAGGAGAGTGAAGAGACTAATAAAGAAGAGAAGAAGAGTTGATAGACGTAGCCCCACACTAGGGTGAGCCACGTATATCATGTGTTATTTTTCTTTGTGCAATGATATTTATGGTGTTTATGTACTTATTTTCTTGACCTAGATGCATGATAGGTAGATCCAATGATGCTTAGTGATTTATGATGTGAATGAATTCTATATATGTTCTAATGCTATGTGATAAATGATTATATGTACTTAGATATAGATTAATACTGTGTTGTTATGTAATTAGGGTTTGACCTGCAATGTGAATAAGGGTGAAAGACTAATGAATGTTAATTTCTAAGTGCTATGTTAAGTATTTTCATCACAGATATATGTCCCAGCTAGGTTGTAGACACTTGAGTCCTGCAACCCCCCCTGCCTCTACCTCGGGTGAGACTTCATCTGCTTCGCTGGTGTTGCCAAAAGGGCCGATAGTTAGGGTTTTGTTGGTGCATTGTTGAAGCATTGAATCTTGGGTATACCCTTGTGACAACAATCAACATAATATGTGGTTTCAAGTATGAAAAGTAGACAAGGAAAGATTCGTGGATGGATTCAAGTCCATGAATGTCATCCTAAGATAATGGAAGAAGAAATAATGAGGTAGATATCAAGCTAATAGGATTGCATGAAAACAATCCAGGAGGGACAGAAAGGATATTAGAGGATTTTTGATACATTCCAAAATTATTGAAGGTATTTCCACAATAGCATGGAGATTTCAAATCCAAGAAGGACTTCAAAAAGAAATGAATCTATGTAGAGAATCAAGAAGGAAACATGAAGAAGAAAATGGTTCTATGCATGGTTTTGAATGCAAAGGAGATGGTCCCTGATAAGAATCCATCTTAAGTGGCATAGATCCATGAGTGACATTCCCAGAGGTTGGAGGTATCACTTGAAATTACAATGGTAAAGTAAAAGCAGTGTTGAGTACTTTTAATTAATTTTGTGCAGCTAGCGAAGGAAGCATATGTGCATCCTTACAGTATTCTAGAGATTGGATATGAAAGCCAAGTTTGAGGCTAGTTGGCAAGGAGAATATAAGAGTGTAAGAAAACTCAAGTACTAAAGTATCAATTCAGGAAAGGGCTGAAGTAGTTCAGTCCGAAAAGTAAATGGATGTTGAAGATCCAAAGTCTATAAGACAACATGATTGGAATTATAATTGATCCAAGTATGAGTTGGGATACATGGATCCAGAAAATAAATGAAAGTTGAAGGTTAATATCAGCTTAGTATTTGGATGGAAAAGAAAAGGCAGCCAAGAGTGATTTCACTAGAAAGTGCTCAGGTTAGAAATAATCATGCATAGTGATTACAGTGAGAGCACAAGAAGATTCAGGAATCCAGGAAGAATTGAAGACTTCTGGGATCGACAAGGAAAAGTGTACAGGGAGATAGAAGCTGCTGCGATTTCTATGGAAGCAAGTATGTTATAACTGGTTGGACAACCATAAAGGGATAATTCTTGCATGTTTTCAAGTGTTGTTGATGATGTTGTTGCATATGGAAGGAAGAAACAAAAATATGGAATGCTGATTATAAGACTGATAAAAGAGGAATGAAAGCTTCTAGTGTCATCAACTAATTAGGTAGCATCAAATTCGTTTAATGGAAGCTATGCATGTAAGTATTTCTCTCTTGAAATTATGTTGCATAATTTCCAAAGGGAAATTCAAGTAAGAATTTCCCTAGATTGAATTTTTATAATACACGRTATGGTATTGTTTAAATGCATTAACATGAATAAGATACCACTAKGTGTGTTAAAGGCTAGTGGCCTGCTATAGATATCAAAGMTTCTTAGCTTTCGAATGCACAAACTAACATARYAGMATGTCATSTTAATTTGGTTAYGAGGTAATAACCAAAGAAATAAAAGATAAGAACYTGTTATAGGAATGATSCYAGGAAAGCTAGTCATGCATGAGACCAGGACATGGTTGGATATGGAAAAGTATGGATATAGAAAKGTTACGTACCACACAAATACCCAAWAAATTTCTACCTTTAAATAAAACTTGGACTRCAACCTTTTTGCTAACACTAATGCACACCATAKAATTATATTYTTGGTGTAGTGTTYGGGTTAGAAAGGAAGGCATACAAATAATTGAGAAGACAATGGGAAGTGTGTGGAGAATGTGTCAAGACATTRGCCAAATTTCCAATTTATGRATGGTGAGATACATGACTTAGATAARTATCATTCTAAAAATCAATGCAAAGGTGCATTGAGAGTTGCACTCATGCCTAGTAAGTGGCAGAGTTGCACTCATACATGATAGAATTGTATACTTAAATGCATTTTCTAAATTCRTTTTGTGAGTGMAAATAATTATAATAATGACCAAAATGTTGCYAACTCATGGATTTGAGAAGATTTCARGRGTTGTTAGAARTTGCAACAGGAAAGTTGCAAGTCAAGTAGTCACATGGGAATTRACTAYAGGAAAATTTTWTGTTYWGAAAAAGAGGTAATGAACTTAATGATATTAATTATGAACAAGTGTATGCATAGAATGATAATTCATTTTATCTAATAAATTGTTTTGTAGTTGTGATTGAATTGTTAGTTATAGACAATTCTAAGAACACTTCATAAGGTTTTTGTACATATTTCAATGAGAGTATGATGTACAAGAGACACTGACATTTTGTTGGATGAATGCAAGATAGAAGCATTGCAGAAAAAAACGGTATTTAGCATGGTGCTTGCTGAAAGCTAGAAGGAATATTGCATCATATTATTGCAACAACAATGAAAAACAATTATGAAATAGAATTTCATATTTTGGGGAAAAGTCGAATTACTTATGAAATAAGTTTGAGTTCTAAATGAATTATTTTATGTTCTCTCATGGTAACTGCATGTGTGTGATGCATATGAGATAATATTGATTAAAGTTGGAATGTTGGGAAACAACAACTATTGTTTAGGACACTAAATACCTATAATTGCAGAACCTTGGTGGGGTTCTGGTAATGGGTTAGCGCTCTCCTTGCATGTGAAAGCCTTGGCAAGATGGATAGTTGAAGGACTTCATAGTAGTGAAGGGATGTTTGAGCCTGGAAGGGTGAGTGCAACAAGGAGGATGAAACTCAAGGATGATTATGGAATGGTAGTTGCCATAAGGAGGGTGTGTCAAATGGAACAGTGAGATGAATTATTTCCAGAAGCATCTCTATGGAATAGAGCAATTGACTTCCAGCTACAGTATGAATACCAGAATTGGTACTGGAAAATAGAGCACCAGATGGATAACAAGATTCCAATAGATAAAGCTTGGAGCTTTTTGAAGAATTTGAATTGTACATGTATAAAAAAGTTGCACTGAGGAAAGTGCAAAAATAAGGGGAGGGGATTGTAATATCCCAAGATTGAGCCCCCGTTGTAATTGTGAATGTAAATATGTTTTGTAGGCTAGTGATCCAAGTGATTATAAGCTAGGAGGCTTATGTGATGAGTAGGCGAGAGAGCCTAGATGTTAAAGGGAAATGATTCTATTTTTGTATATTTAAATACTCATATCATTAATATAAAATACATCGTTGTATGTAGACCGACCACGATAAAAGAGAATGGGGGACTAAGATCCACTAGGTAGGGAAAGGGATGGGGCTAAGAGGCTAGTAAAAAGGGCTAAGCTAGAGGGATTATTTCTAAGGGAATAATATTATATTATTACTTCCTAAAAAATAAGGTTGGGAATAACCTATGTTATCCTAAGTTCTTGTGGGAAGGGAATGAATGATAAGTGGAGCTAATGCAACTTCATGAAGACAAGTGTCTAATTTGGGACATGCAGTTATATTGGAAAAATTGTCATTCGTGGGGGCTTCTCTTCCATTCTAGCTAGGATTCCCATGCACTCACACACTGAGCCATGACCTCCATTATCAACCTCTGAAAAATACATGCATATCTAGAGCCATATCCTGTATTTTCCGGTGATGAATATAATTGGTATTCCTGTTGGATGGCACAACGTACCGGTATCTAGTTGAGCCTGTGATAAACTTGTCAATTATGAGAAGCGCCTATTCCACACTTGAGGGAAGGTGTTGCCTCCATCATCTGTGCATTAGCTGAATGCTGAAGTTGTTTTCACCTAAGCCTGTTGTTGGTGACCTAGGAGCGGGAGTGAAGAGGCGGGTTGTCAGGCCCATGGAATGAAGAGGAAATTTGTCAGGCATGTGAGAAACTCTCTCCAACTGAGAGAGTTTGATGGAAAAAACAAAGAAGGTTTTCAGGTCGCTGAGCAACTCTCTTTAGGTGAGAGAAGTTGTTGGGGAAGTGATATCTTTTGGAGGGAGCCCAACAACAACTATAGTGCTATGAGAATTCCTATCTGGCTATTTACTAAAGCCCTGGAAGGGAAGTGGGGAAGATGAAGGACTGTTAAGTAGAGAAGAGGCACACTTCCTAGGGTGGGACAGGCATGTGGGGAATGAGAGGTTGTAGGCTATGTGTATAAGTTGGCTCCTGGGAGGGAATCCTTCCTGATTGACTGTGTAGAATCCCACTGTCTCAGCCTAGCCTAGGAATCCATTTACCTAGGTGGATTTTAGTCCTAGATCGGGGGTGACCCAATGCTAAGAGTGATGAGAAACATGTTCTATGTATGGGAGGTTCATGGAAGGTATGCACTCAATTGGTGGTCTTATATAAAAATATAACTACCATTTCTATGTTCATTAACATGTGTATTTGTACATGTTTCATATTTATGAGTTTGACCTGTATATGTTGTACATATAGGATTTACTGTTATTTCCACATTTATCTATGTATTAGCAGAATGTAATTTTCTGTTAAGTTTTATTTGTATGATGTTCTGCAAGAGTCTTTGAGTGGTGTAGCCCAGTAGGTCTATGGATGGGTATGCTACATTTTGGTTATCAGAAGCTCAATAAGAATGAATGTGTTTTAGAGTAGCATGTCCTAGCCTGAGTGGCCAAGTATGCTACAAAATGGTATTAGAGATTGAACATAGCATAATTGTAGTAGCATGCCCTAGGCTTGGGAGGCTAGGGGAGGTTACAATATGGCATCAGAGTTTGAAAAGAAAAAAATTGTAGTAGCATGCCCCGAGCTTGGGAGGCCGGGGGAGGTTACACATAAATTACTTTGAAGTAAACTATCCTCCATTGTCTTATCTCAAACATTTGATTTTTGAATCCATTTCATTTTCAACCATTTCCTTGTATACCTTGAAGTTTTCAAATTTTTCTAATTTTTGCCCGAGAAAACAAACTGCAGTCATTCTTGTATAATCATCAACCAATAACATAAAGTATTGATCACCTTTTAAACCCTTTGTTCTAGTTGGTCAAACTAGATCAGTATGCAATGGTGTTGTTGTGGAGTATTCCTTTGATTTGAACTTGGTCTTTGTTTGATTTCCTTGTTGACAATGCTTCCATAATGTGTTGGTTGACTTCGTGATATGGGGAATTTCTCTAATTGCTTCCTTTTTGTTGACTTTAATGAGGTTATTGAAGTTTATCTGACCCATTATTTTGTGCCATATCCAAAATTCATCTTCTTTTCCTAAACAACACTTTTCATTTCTAATTTCACTTAGCACATATATGTTGTTTGAAGTTCTTACAGTTATTGCAATCAATTTGTTTGAACCTTCTTTTGTTATCTTGCACTTTTGTGATAAGTTTGTGACCTTGGTCAGACATTTGAGTTACACTTATAAGATTATGTTTCATATATTCCACTAGTAGAACATTTTCTTCCTTGGTATTCTTGTTTCCAATTCTGACTATGCCCTTTCCAATGATTCTAGCTAAGTCATCATTTCCAAAGAAGACTGATCCATCTCTTTCCTTTCTCAATGTAAGAAACATGTCTTCATCACTTTTCATGTGCTTTGATTAGCCACTGTAAACATACCAACCATGTTTCTTGTGTTTATCTTGTAGAGAGAGTGTGAATTCTTCATTCTTAAATTGATTATGTTTTCTTGTCCATATTCTCTACTGAGGTTCCTGTCTGTGACTGTTGTTATTTTGTAAGAGGGACTTTCATTCTACAATATTTGGACATGTGTCGTTGTTAAACTTTTAGAATTACACTTCAGTGCTCAATGATTAAAACTTGTTGTAGCTTCTTCTCTGTGTTTCACTAGGCCTTCTTGGATAACCATTTTATACATGAATTTAAAATTTGTTTCTATTCATGCTATTAGCTCTGCAATTTACAGCTTTATGTCCAAAATTATTACATGAATAACATAAACCAAAAAAGATGGTTTGATACCCGGGAGTTAAATATATTTTGAAGGGATTTAATATTCTGAATCCTTCTTCTTCTCGAGGCCTGCTTGTTTCTTACTTTCATTGATTCTGAAATATGAGTCTTCTAAGTGGAGGAGTGTCACTTTGATCTTCCTTGTAAAACTTCTTGTCTCATCTAACTGTGTATGCACAATTTCTTGGTTGTGTTTCTTGATTTGTAGTTTTGGAGCTTGAGCCTCCTTATGTATGATTGTATCCTATCTTGAAATTTTCATGATGTGGCCTATGACTACTGATAATATTATCCAAAACCTTTGAGTTGTTCTGCATGTTTTTCTGTTGAAGGTCTTTTCTCAATGTAACAGTCTCTGCTTCCAAATTTCCAATGATCTTGTCCTTTTCTTCCAACTCTTATTTAAGTGCCTCTTCGATTCTTTTGTCTTCTTAAAATTAATTTTTATATTAGAGATCATCTCCTCCAATTATTTAGAGTTGGAATTTTGTGTTTCCTCTTTTCATTTTAGCTTTGCCTGTAGTGATTGTTTTTCTTCTTTTCCCTTTTTATAACATCAATGGCACTCAACAATTCTTCTTTGTAGTCAACTTCTTCATCTTCATATTCTTCTTCTGTGTCTTCTTTATCAGAGTTTTCTATTTCCATGAATATAACTCTTTTTGTCTCACTTTCATTGACTTCATCTTCGTTTGAGGAGGAGTCGTCTTCTTTGGTGCATACAATTTTCTTGAAGACTTTCTTTTAGGTTATTTTCCCTTTATATGTTTGTTTTATATTTGAACCATCTTATTCATTTATTTTATTTTTCTTTTGAGGACACTTGTTAGAAAATGACCAATACCATCACAATTAAAACAAATCAATGGAAGCTTACCTCTATATCTATCGATGGTTCCCATTTTCAATCTTCTGACAAAGTTGGCTACTTATTCATTGTCTTTTGAGATGTCACTATAGCTTCTATCTTATTTCCCTTTTGCTTTGATTTCTTGGATTCTTTGAATGCTTCTTCTTTTATACCTGGATTCTCCTGTTCATTTATCATTTCATAGGTTGTGAAAATTCCATGTATTTCATCCATGCTTATTGATTCTAGATTTTCTCTTTCTTCTAGTGTTGATATATTAGGATAAAATCTCATTGGAAGAGATCTTAGTACCTTTTGAACAATTATAGATTCATCAAATTCTTCTCCCAATCCCATGATTGCATTCATTGTTTTATCAACTCATAAGAGGTAAGATACAATATTCTCATGTTCCTTCATCTTTATCTATTCAAATTGATCTTTGTAAGTTTGAAGCCTTGCTTCCTTGACTTTTGCATCTCCATCATAAATATTATGAAGTTTTTCCAAAATATATTTAGCAGAGCTGCAATGCATAACTTTGATATATACCGAATCACAAAGTCCATTCATAAGTGAACTTTTGACTTTTGAACTATTTAGATTGAGTTTCGTGCTGTTGTCATTTGTTGGTGGAATTGTTGGTTCTTTATATCCATCTACAATTGATTGCCAAAACTCAAATCTCTATGCTTGTACATATGTTTTCAACCTTCTTCTACATAAGGCATAGTTTTTTCCATCAAACTGTTGTATTCCATTTTTGTACATATTGTTTCTCTCCATGATGTACCTTTCAGTGGTTAAGTTGATTTCTAAAGGAACCTACTCTGATACCAATTGTTGGATTACTAAGAGGGGGGGTGAATCAGTAATAGAGATTTTTAATCCTTGTAACCATAGTATGTAAGTGTTATTTGTCTTTATGATCAATGTAACATTGTCATCCAATAAGTGCAGATTAAATAAACCATAAACAATGAACACTCACACACATGCACAGTACACCGAAATTTTTATGTGGAAACTCAATGTGGGAGAAAGCCACACATTTCTTTTTCTTATATGTCTTTAGGAATTACATTCATTGGAAGCACCAAATTCATTTTTTCTCTAGCTACAACTGGAAGGAGGCTCCGACCCCTTATATTTTCAGGATACAATTTAAGGGAAGATCCAACTCCCCAATTCTCTAGCTACAACTAGAAGGAGGCTACAACCCCTTATTTTCTCTGGCTACAACCGAAAGGTGGATACAACCACCTATCCTTTCCCCATACTTCCTCCCTAAAATATAAGTAAAATGATGAAACCACTAACACACTGTCACTGTGAGATATACCACTGTAAATTTGTACCAATCTATGCCAACAACCTGTAACCAACCTGTTCCACTAACTTGTAACCAACCTGTACCTATACTTTGCATGTACCAACAAATACCAACAGGTACACGACTTGTCAGTGTTGCGACATGCGTATGTATGCACCCTTTCTATACTACATCTCGCGTACGTACATGGCCTTTCTATAGTGCATCTTGCGTACGCCTTCTGAAAATAGGTTTTCTCTTTCCTGAAAAACTCTAACCCTTTTCTACCTCTATCACATAAACTTTCAACCTATCATTGTGTCGAGACTATAGGTGTGCCCTATGCATACATCCTCATACAAATCCCTTAACCAAGCGCATCTATATCTCTCTAGTCATGTGACGTCCAGGTATGTATAATGATGAACACGTATAATAACCCTCACATGGACTGGACATCAAAACCTAACTAATATACAACCTCTCAATACATAAACCACTTCACAAATACAAGATCTCAATGATGTACCACAAAAACCTTTAACCATATGACAAGAAATAAAAGATATGCCTCAACACTAACAAGATGTACCAATGATAAATTATACCAGCACTGTATTTCTGTAGATATGAATTATATAGTAAGTCCCATAAAACTAATATCATCTCTAGGGAAAACCCTCAAACCCCCATAACCATCTCTCATGTAGACAACAAAATCCAACTACTTATAGAAATAAGAAATACCTTTTGAACCTGTATACATATGTGTTGTACTTGATCACTATAGACCTTCCTGGGAGATTGCTTTCAAACTCTAGAGACTTGACATCTTCATATTCTTAATTTTTTGTGGATTTTCTCATATGTACATGCCCTGTTATAATGAAAGACCACGTATATACCCTCCATTCTCCACTGCAACCCGTGTACACATAAAAAACTAGAGTTTTTTTTTCCCAGTATTTTTGTAATTCTGAAACTTTCATCGTCAACCCTTCGTGCTAGCTCAGACTTGCAAAAATTCATATGTATCAGTGAGTACTTGCAATAAACCTTACACAATAATAGATATTCAATGTTCTCAATAGGTGCCAATAGGATATCCTTTATCTCTTATTTATACTTCCATGCAGCTTCCTCAAGGGGTTACCTTCTAACAAACTTAACCCAATTTCCTTCTTTTAGGGGTAACCCTCTTCTAACCGCTTGTCCACTTCTAGACCACTTTGCTACAAATAGTAAATTCTCCACTTCTAGTTGCAACTAAATTATTTTTAATTATTTTCTTTATGCAAAAACTTAACCCATGATTAACTCCTAGTTTCAACCACTTGACTAGTCAACTTCTTCTAGGAGCTTCCAGAATAATTTGAATTCTTTGATCTTCTAGATAACTCATGAGGGTTCTCCAAATTCAAAAATTCATAACTCTCTAACCCTAAGGAGTTATGCGACGTTCCACATATAATTGGAAATGGCATGATATGTACTATCCATATAGAATAGTCTTACCTACAAATATATTAATCTCCATACCATTATACATAAATCAAACTGAAGTCCCTTAACCATACTGTTGGGGATACCAAAATTTGCTACAAGAATTTATTCAGAGCCTATATCTTCACTCTCACTAACAACTCCTATGTCAGGTTTTATCCTATGTGTTGTCTTCATGGCCTCCATTCTTGACTGGATGCGCCTCAACTCATAACATAACTCATCAATTACCAATTTCCTATATCTGCCTCCTCTCCCAGGTGGCATGATTCCTTAGATATATTGCTTCTCTGATACCAAAAATGATGATGATTACCACTAAATTCAACCCATAATCACAGAGTTCTCAAAACCTTGTCATAGTCGATATTTGGTTTCTTGTCTGGCCACAGATCAACACAAACATTTTTTCAAATTTTTCCTTTTACCTACAACATTGAATTTTGATTTGTCATAGATAACTCAACACAAAATTACCACTACGCGGATATACCTCCGTGTAGAAGCATCAATGAACAATGTCGACGAAATTTGTCGCAGACAATTCTACGCGAAATTTAGGAAATAATGTGAGTATCTCACAAGTTATTCTGCATGCGAAATCCTACAACAATTCTAACTTGTCGCAGATCTTTACGAGTTTTTCCACTATGAAAATTTGTGTTTGTCTGTTCTCGTGAAGACAAATACTCGGGAAGTATTATTTGAAACATAATTTTAGAACTTGTTGAAATTAACTGTGTATGATATTCATGAAATCACATAAACTCATCACTCTGCTAAGATAGCTTATACATAGAATTTAACAATTCAAACACATAGTGTGACAAGATGCAAACACATAGTGCGACAACACCACAAACTATGTTCTTTCTTTTTATCAATGAAGAAGTAAATTTACATAGGAAATCTCTTTCGTTCTTGGTCGCTTGGAACTATGCGATCCACACTTTTACACATTCAATCACACACACTCACTCCCATATTCCTCTTAAAAAGAATTCAATATATCTCGAGCCCTCCGATAGCTAACAAACAAATGAATCCCGAGTTATCTTAAAAATGCCTAAACTAGAGACTTTCTTATAATATTTAGCAACGGAATTAAGACCTATGACAAACAACTCGATATATAATCAAACAAAGTCAGCGAAAAATGTCTTCTAGAGACATTTCGTAATTATTACCGATATAATAAAATAAATTAGGGAACCAACTCCCTTGGTAAATTTTTTTGATCCTCGAGATCAATTCTAGAACTTGTTGTTAGATGCTCCTGCATCATTTTCCTATGTTGTTTTCTCCTTTTCTCTGGTTATGAGAGTCTGTACATCAGTACCTTATCAATTTTTATTGTTGGGACCCATATTTGTTCTTCTTTGTTTCTCCCTACATTTTTCTTATGGGGGAGTGTTAGTGTGTTTGTTTAGATTGTATCTATTTCTAAACACATGACAATTGTGTGAGTTAAGCTCATGTGGATTCTTTCAACTACTTATATAATCTTAGGTGTTTTTTGGGCATCCTCAATCCTATAAATTGAGTAGCTCTCCTTGTAATCAATTAACAATTAAATAATTCAGATTCACTCATATTAATAAATTATTATCTATATGTATTAGGATCATTCATGATCCAAGTTGATCCCTATATCTCCATAATTTCATATTGTTTTTAATATGTAAAGAGTAGAATAAGTTTTATTTTGGTCTCACATAATTGAATAAGGAATGATTCTAGTCTCACTCCCAAGAAATGAAAGACAAGGGAAGCCTTATAACGACTCCTTCATAAATAAGGTAATTACTAGAGTGACTCCAAAACAATAGGCTAGTGCTCTAATAATGACGTGTGGAAAATGTCACTATTTTGTATACATAGAATTACTTGATTAAAGAACTAGATTCTCTATCCTCGTCATAAAGGCAGTATGATGGCGTCACTTCCTTCCATAAGAATCTTAGTTTTACTTAATTAAATAAATATATTCTCTACCCTCATCAAGAAGGCGGTATGATGGCCTCACCTCCTTCTGTAAGAACCTTAGTCTAAATGGAAGAGTGACCTTAGTGTTTGAACCATCCTCAAAGGATACATACATATCTTTCTCTATATATATACATACATACAAGTAAGGCATTCTTGTGGGGATCTTAGGTGAATTTAGACAATCCCTAGGGAGAATGACCCCTTCGTGTCCTAGGGAAACGAGGTCGTGGGATAAAATTATTGATCCAGATGGATTTTGGTGGCCTCTCACATATTATAACTGGCTCATTTTGGGAATTTTCCAGTTTGGCAGTTTTTTCCTAGTTTTCGGGTCCCTGACTTCCGATGTCGTTTTAAGTCCCTAAACAACATTTTAGGGATAGATCTCACCACAATATAAATATAGATGGAGTTATATTATGATGGAAACATGTGTAGTACTTAGATATATCTTTCCAACAGGCTATTGTGCACCTAAAACGAAGATCATATGCAAAAGTTACGACCCCATGAAGTTGATGTACTAACTTACCCAAATGGGGCCCACATGACTTTTGGCGCTTCTTCTCCTAGGGTTAGTTTTTTGAATGTCTAGGGTTTTTGAAATTCTTGTTTATTTTGAAAATGCCTTGATATCCTAATTTTAATCATCTTCTTGTGAATGAGTGCAGTGGTCACATCTCTTCTCAGAGATAAGCCGCCACCATTCTAGCAAGCTTGTTTTTCGCTGCATTTTACAGTTTCAGCGTATTTCCTTATTGAATAGAAACCAATTTTACTGTATATATATGTTATTTTTTGTTAAGAATATTTTGATAATAATCAACATTCATTTTGTTCCTCTCATAAAATCTGGATTAATGGTATCAGAGCGGTCTGCTCCTTGTCATTCTTAATGCATGCCCCCAACAAGGTCAGGGTACAAAGAATTGGGTCTCGAGCTAGTTTCTCTTGAGAACAAAAGATATTGCATGCCCAATCGACCTATTATGGTGGGAGAAAATAAATATGATGGGATAGGATATCCCTTTGAAATGTTGCTCGAGGAATCCCTCATGCAACATAGGAACGAGATGAGGGATAGTTTTGCGCAAATCCTTCGGCGACTACTAACAGAGGATGCATATTCCTCAAGTGAAGGTGTCGCCCCCTTCAATTGCAAAATAAACTTCGATATTCCTATATTTGAAGGTCAAATAGATGCATATGTTGTAGAAAAATGGTTGAATCTACTAGAAGGGTATTTCTCTGTCCATAACTTCTTGAATAGAGAAAAGATTTCTTTTGCACTCCTCAAAGTCATGCCCCATGTCAAATATTGGTGGGAAACGTTCTGTGAGAAAAAGGAAATAGAGTAACCCTTAATATTTACATTCGCAGTCACTTAGGAGTCCTTCAGGGATGTTAGTAAGGAACAATACTACCCTATTGGAAGTTATGACAACCTGTATACCAATCAATGCCCAAGTTCACAAATATCTTCCATACCTTGCGCACCAAGTTGGGTATAAAATATTCTGAGTGACATCTGGTGCTCAAGTATCACGGTGGTATGCATAGAAACATCTAGGATGAAATGGAGTTTCTAGACATATCATCCTTGGGCATGGCCTACAGATATGTCATCAAAATCGAGCAGAAGCTCAAACAAAAGATGTGGAAATTTGGGCCTCAAAACCCCTCACAGCAAAAGCCAGGAAAGGGAGACCCAAATTTGCAGAACAAAGGATAGAGAAAAGACAGATAACCTCATGAAAACTAGTACAGGCCCTAAGAAAAGAAGGAAACCGAAAAGACAAAGAAAGATACTGGGAAGTGGTGCGACTTTCATAAGAGCCCCTAACATAACACTGTTAATTTCCTCTCAAAGAAGTCATTGGTGGCTAAGGTGAAAGCCTCTGAATCAGATGTAGGTTCTGACTCTGATTCATAACCAAAAAGTGGGAGACAAATCATTTTCGTAGAACCCAGTGCTACCATTGCTACCACCAAGCTCCAACCTGGTGAACTAGATGAGCTAGATGAAGGAAAATTCCTTTTTCATTCACAGATGTGGGTGAAGGGTACATTGCTGCACTTCATCATTAATAGCGTTAGCCAGAAGAACCTCATATCATCAGAGGTTGTCAAGAAACTCTCCCTGTCGACAACACTGCACCCGCATCCCTACACCATTGGATGGCTCTGCCAAGGAAGAAACATCCACGTCAGCCAACAATGTTGCATGTCATATGGCATAAAACCCTTCAAAGATGAGGTTTTGTGTGATGTTTCCCCTCTCGAAGTTTTTAATGTTCTTTTGGGCCAACCATATTTATGAAAACGTCATGTTGTATATGACTCTAGGCCTCGTAGTGTTATTATTACTTTGAACAAGAAATTGTATAGGATACTCAAGTAAGCCCCACCTAGTGTTATTTCCTTGATCTCTGCCAAGCAATGCAGGAAGGTCATATCTCAGATGAGGAAGTTTGTATTCTTCTTGATTCGCTCTCAGAGTGAACGAAATATCACAACCACATTTAGGGTCTCTGCAATCAACCTCTCCACACAACAAAAGAAAGTTTATAAGTTCATGGAAGAATACTAAGATATCTTATCCTCACCTACCGGGGTACCTCTGCATTGTTAGGTCAAGAAACCCATCGATCTGACCCCCGGTGCACCACTGTCCAATGGGACAATCTACCTCCTCTATATGTTATAGAATGAGGAGATCAAGTGACAAATCCAAGAACTTCTCCACAAGGGGCACATTCGTCCCAGTTCATCACCTTGTGGGAGCCCAATCATGTCAGTATAGAAGAAATATGGAACCTGGCGACTTTGTATTGATTACCAGGCTCTGAATAAAATCACAGTCATAAATTGGTAGTTGATTCCATGAATCGACGACCTCCTTGATCAACTCATGGGGTCCAAATACTTT
Organism: Picea glauca; assembly: GCA_000966675.3. Classification (NCBI taxonomy): domain Eukaryota; kingdom Viridiplantae; phylum Streptophyta; class Pinopsida; order Pinales; family Pinaceae; genus Picea; species Picea glauca. The sequence goes on along the minus strand of JZKD02S1123489.1, from coordinate 1,252,422 downwards.
AGTAAGATTGATCTTAAGTCTGGCTACCACCAGGTCCCAATAGAACAAACAGATCTTAAGTCAAAGGAAGGTATTTTTGAATGGTTGTTCATGTCCTTTGGTTTGATAAATTCTCTAGCCACTTTAATGAGGATGATGGATGATATCATGAGACCATTCACCAATACTTTTGTAGTGATGTATATTGATGAAATCCTCATTTACAACAAGACTTGGGCAGATCACTTGCAACATATTTAGCAGATTCTGCACACCCTAGGGAAGCAAAATCTATACACCAACTTGGAAAAATGATCCTTCGGCATGGACAAGATCCATTACTTGGGATACATCATTGATCAACATGGTGTACATGTGGATCCAACAAAGATCCAAGTCATCCATCAGTGGCCAGCCCCAACCACACTCACTAAGCTTCGGAGCTTCGTGGGCCTTGCCAATTTCTACCACAGGTTCATGTTGGGATTCTCCCATATTGCATGGTCCCTTAGCCAAGTAACTAGGGGTGGTGGTAAGGAGAAATTTGTGTGGGTCTGGTCCCAACAATAGTATTTTGATGATTTTAAGCAGTGCTTGTGTACAGCCCCAATAATTTCACTACTGGACCTACAACAACCCTTTGATATCGAGACAGATGATTCAGACTATGTTGTGGGCGTTGAACTCACTTAGCATGACCACCTTGTTTCCTATCATAATGAGACACTATCACATGTTTTTCGTAAGTACCCTACTTATGAAAAATAAATGTACTCTGTTTTGAAAGCTTTCCTCCAGTAGAGACATTACATTATTGGGAAGGAGACAATCATCCACACTAATCATAAGCCACTATAGTTCATGCAGGCACAAGACAAATTGAAGAATGACCTCCATCAGAAGTGGTCCACATACTTGCAACAATTCCACCTCAACATTAAGTATAAAATAGGAAGCACCAACTTTGTCGTTGATTTCCTCAGTATACCACCAGTCGCGACACTCACCACAGTGCTAGACTCTTACGACCATGATACCTTTGGATGGCCCCAACTCTATGAGACATACCTAGACTTTGCCACCACCTACCAAATGTTTTGCGCAAATGCAGTTGTTGCTAATTTCCATCTTTTGGACGGGCTAGTGTGTTTTCTGGGCCATATTTTTGTTCCATCAAGTGAGCGAGCGAAGTTCTATAGTCGGGTGGCAGGAAATTTCAATTTTTAAAAGATAGTGGTGATGCTGCAGAAACATTTCTACTGGATGAAACTTCGACAGAAGGTCAAAAATTATATCAGGTCCTGCACTGCCTATCTTATTTCCAAAATGACCACTAAGAAACAAGGCCTATACACCCTTATGCCTACTCCTGACAGGCCATGGGAATCCATCTCAATGGACTACATGTTGGTCCTCCCATCCACCAAGCGAGGAAATGACTTTGTTTTTGTGGTTGTTGATCACTTTTCTAAGATAGTGATTTTGGCCTCCCGAAGGAAGATAATCACAGTAGAGGCCACTCCCAAGATCTTCTTTAAACGATTCTAGGTACATTTTGGAATGCCACAAACCATTGTCTCATATTGATACATTTGAATTCTCAACACATTGTGGTCAAGCCTCTAGTCACTACTGGACACCAAGCTCACCAAATCCATGACCTTCCACCTCCAGATAGATGGGAAAAATGAGGTCGTAAATCGAATGATCATGCATATCCTACGCATGTACAATTCCAAGCACCCTTGCACACGGGATGAGAGTATTCCCTATGTTCAACATAGCTACAACTGAGCCCTTCATAGCTGAATCATCCACAACCCCTTTCAGGTGGGGTTTGGATTCCAACCATTGGGTCCCATAGATGTTGCACTACCCCTTGCAATCACCTCATCCAAATAATCTCCTGATCCAACTGAAGCTGAAAAATCCAACCGTTTCATTGATAGGATCCATCACATCTGCCAACAAGTTCAGGATATCCTACAAAATTCCAATGACAAGTACAAGTATTGCCATGATCAACACCGAGTGCCACGTAAGTTTCAGGTGGGCGACAAAGTTTGGTTTCACTTGTAGAAAGAATGCCTTATAGGACCCCATAAAAAGCTTCGCCCACTCCATTATGGTATGTACATCATCACCAAGGATATGGGAGATAATTCTTTTGAGATCAACATTCCTCATTTCCTTAGCCTGCACACAGTATTCAACGTGTATCTCCTTCGACCATAATTCTCACCATTGTTGGACACCTCAGAGATAGAAAAACAACTGACACCCACATAGATCAACCCCAACTGCATACAAAAATAATACAATGATCATATTTTTGAAAAAAAGGTCAATGTCACTCACCAGCAAAGGATCCAGCTTTATCAAGTTGTCAAAATAGGGCAGATCCTGCACCAAGGCAAGTTCCTCACCTGGGGCCAAATTCAATAGAAATTTCCTCATCTAATGGGGGAACTCAACGTAATGGATACCATTTCTTGCTAAGGTGGAATTATTGATCCATATGGATGTTCATGGCCTCCCACCTATTCCAACTGGCTCATTTTGGCAGTTTTCTAGTTTGCCAATTGTTTCCTAGTTTTCGGGTCCTTGACTTCTGGGGTTGTTTTCAGGCCCTAAACAACATTTGGGATCACCACAACCAAATTGTACATGAAGTTAGAGTCTGATGGAAACATGTGTATTCCTCGTATAGATATTTCTAACGGGATATCGTGCACCTAAAATGGAGATCGTATGCAAAAGTTACTAGCCCGGGGAGTTGATGTACTAACTTACCCAAACGGGGCCCACATGAATTTTGAATCTTCATCTCCTAGTGTTAGGTTTTTGGATGTCTAGGGTTTTTGAAATTCTTGTTTATTGTAAAAATGCCTTGAGATCCTCTTTGTGATCATCTTCCTACAAATGAGGGCAATTGTCACATCTCTTCTCAGAGATAAGCCACCACCATTCTAGTGAGCTTGTTTTCCGATGCATTTTACAGTTTCATCTTATTTTCTTATTGAATAGAAACCAATTTTACTATATATTTATTATTATTTGTTAAGCATATTTTGATAATAATCAGTATTCATTTCGTTCCACTCATAAAATCCAGATCAATGACCTTTACCAGTAAGGGGGGATATTTGGCAAAAGTTGAGACATCGATGTTATGGTTGAATGGTTAAGAACATGTGCTTCTTCCTTGGATGTTGTTAGCACTAGAATTCATCCTCTAATTGCAAATAAGGTAAGCCCAGTACCCATCAGATTTTTATATGTCATAGGTTGGTTTTAAAGAGGTCAAATGGGCATAGACTCAAGATGATATCGTTTTAACTTAGAAAACTGGACTGGTATGCACCTGCAGGTGAGGTCTTGATTAACTTTAGTCAGTAAGTTTGAGTAAGGGTGAATAGAGGGAAGAATTTGGTGAGGAGATTGTAGATGTCTACTGTGGACATCAAGTCTTCTAGGAGCCTAAGGAGGAAAAACTTAAATGCAAGATCCTCTTGAATTCAAATCTCAAAGAAATTGAAAGAAATTATAACAACACTTTAATCAAACATTCATCATAATAAAGTTACAACAATCCATGTGAATCAATCAATCATGAACTCTCTCAGTATCATAGGAAAACAATATGGAGCAAGAAATATGACTTATATTAACCAAGATGTCTCAAAAACAAATACATAACCAGAGAACTAGTGTTCTTCATAAAAATATTACAATAGCCAGGAGCCTAGCTCAACCATTCGACCTTAACAAAATATAAAAATTGTCTATAAATACCCAACAATGTTGCAACCACCAAGAGTGTGATCGGACCACTTCATTCAAATTCTTCAGTCAGCACCTACTTTGCCATATTGTGCAATTTTTCTCATGTCAGACACGAGCTAGGAACAATTATGTGCTTTATAGGAAAAATTGCCCATAAGGAAGCTTCAGATCGTCAGCGTGCCTTCATGGTTGTGCTCTGCAACGCTTTCCATTTATGGGATGAGACGAGGTCTCAAATGGCACCCCCAATCTTCAATGGTTACCTTCATTGGGATCAGGACAGGGGTTGACACTCATGAATGTTTCTAGGTGGAGCCATACAAATTTTTTCGATTCAATCCCGACATCTCGAGGCCAAGCAGATCTTCTTATGTGACCAATATAGACGCTTTCGGTCTTTGGCACAACTCCTCTCCATCTCTCCATATTCAATGTGACCTAGGGCCATGATCCTATGTGTGATTGCGGGTGCGACTAAGGGTGATTTGAAATAAAACTTCTTTTTTCCCCGCAATTCATCATGAACTGCCACGTGTCCCTTTCCAAAAACCACGGTTTTGATTGCGGCCCACCCTTGAGATTTTAAAACATGCACACCTTCTGACCCTGCAATGGAGCGTGACCATTGATAATGTGATCTGAAATGAGGCTTTCTGATCAATGATTCAACTCTCGCGATTTAGATCGATGGATTAGATCTTCCCTCTTCGAATCAACGACTGAGATCTGTTTCATGAATTGGCCTTCGGGAACTTCAATTCTCAAACCAAATCTCCCTCTAAGAAAAAAATTCAGAGCTGAGGATCTAATGATACATGGATCTGGCTGATCAATGACTCAGATCCATTTCGTGCCTTCGAGACTTCGGCCCTTCAGGATTTCTAGGCACTTCTCATTTCAAATCTCCTGAAGCTCATTTTTCCGAAGGCTTAGATCAACTTCCACTTATCCCCTTTAAGATAAATGGCTCATATTCACTTCAAGATTTTGTTCTGGCACTATACTTTGCACAATTTTGCACTCCTGAATGTCCATGAGGTGCTGATCTGGACTGTTCTCAGAATCTTCATCGCTGAAAGATTAAAAGTTTCTTTTTCTTATGCTTCAATATCAAAACAAACTGTTTAAGGAAGTTGCACTTTGTGTTCATGGATGCGACCTGGACGATCAAGGATTTGGACGACTGGTTGCGAGATGAGAAAATAGGGAGACTAGGGTAAAATTACAGATGTAGGTAGAAACCACAAACCCACAAGACTCTGACAAGTTCATGTGATAAAATTTGGCTCCACAAGGGATGACATGCTCCCTGCAAGCTTCCATGAACAAGTAGTTCCAATGCCTTAGCTATTGGGTTATGGAGTAGAGTTCAAAAAATTTTGGCGAAGGTCGAAATGTACACTATTATACTTATAAAAAGGAAAACAAACACACATGCTCCAGAAAAGAGATTATTTAGGTATAGTCCTAGGCTAACTGATTTTTACAAAGCATTAGGTGAAAGAAAACTTCCACCATAGCTACCCAGATTGCTTGGTAATATAATTATTCTCTTTGCTGCAAATGATCCACAAAAGGTAAGGGAAGTATGAAAACATAATGAGAACATGATTTGTAAAACCAACCATACCCCTAAGTGATGATAATATGAATAACCTTGCAGGCTCCAGTGATTTTGGAAAACACAACTCCATATACAACCCCACAGGGTCACAAAATTTATAATTAGGAAAGCTCAACTGGTAAGAAATTACCTCCTGCACTTCCTTGTTTCTCACCCGTCGTTCGATGTTCTCAGAGTGTATAGGTGGGTAGAGGACTAATGCGGGTCGGTTGATCCCAGGTGATACTTTTGCATTTACAGGTTCAAGACAGGAGATAAACTGCACCTTTAGCTCCTCCATTTCTCCTTTGTCTGCTTCGATAACATCTGCTAGATGAGAGAAATAAGTCTCTTCATGTCTATCCATGGATGGGTCTTGCTCTCTATCATGTTGCTCTTGGTATGATATTTCACTTTCATAAGAATATTGGCAGCCTATGCTTTCTGGTTCTGAATACTCTTTAGGGTTAGGTGAGCGCAAAACTCTTTTATCTTGTAAAGAGAAAAGAGAAATATCTTGATTCCTTTCTTCAACCATTTCTTCTTTTAAATATAAGACAACAGGTGTACTAGGGGCAAAAAATAATGCATCCATAGTTATGACATCATTAGCACTATCATCAATCATATCGTGAAGGACTTCTTCTTGGGAAATAGAGAGAGAAAAATTTTCATCTATATTTACAAAATACTCACTTTCATCCTTCCTTTCTCTCTCAATCAGATCTTCACTGGACTCATCACACGAGGAAAACTCTATCATCTCTATATTGTGGAGTGAAATTTTTTTACAACAATCATCAAAAATAAGATGAGCCAGGTAAAACTTCCCGTAATACGAATTAAAAGCATCGTGAAAATACTTCAAAGAATGGATACTAGCAGCAGGGAGAGATAGACACCATCCAAGATCATCTTCTTCTAAAGAAAAACTGAACATCTTGATCGAGACATCCTCATGAAAGAAGCCATGTTCAAGCATGCATACATGAAATTTAAATAAGTGCTCACCGGGATGGTCATGCTTGCTTCCTTTGAATCTCAGAAGATAATCATCCCATTCGTTTATAGCCAGCACTAGATGTGGATAACCAAATATGGCTGAGAAATTTAAAGGGGAAAAACTCTGAGCCAAGATAGCTGAGAGATGTGGCTCCTCCTTTTCTCCTTCATGGCTTTCCCCAGGATCAGTTTCACAATCACTATAAAGAGGAACCATGGAAAAGATATTCTCTTCATCGTCTTCACTAGGATATTCGTCAAAAGATGTTTTTTCTTGTTTAGTATCTGACACCACTTCTTCATCATAAGCAGGGCTGCCAAGAACATCCATTTCAAGGATCTTAATATCCTTTGAATTTTCTTCATAAGAGAAACAAGCACCATCTGCCTCCAATTTTTCCATTTTTGCATAAAGTGATTTTATCAGTTTCACCAACTCATCTGAGGTATACCCCTCCTCTTCACAAATTTCGCAAGAACGAACTATGTTCTGAACACCATATCTATACTCCTCACAATGGTTATGATAGATTAACTCAGAGGAATAATACCTTTGACAATGAGAATTGAAAGCTGCTTGAAACTGCTCCAGGGAGGAGATGCTAGCAGGGGGCAAGGAGTGATACCACTCACGATCATCTCCCTCTAATGAGAACATGAACATATTCAATAATACATCCTCATGATTTATCTCCCACTGATGCATGAGTTCATTGTTACACATTATTTTCATCATCCCTATGACCGTTAATGATGTAAAACTATCTGTTGCCTTTAGAGGGGTCAATGGCCTGAGTTCCTGAAGAGAGAAGGGAGAAGAACTTTTCCTGAGAAAAGAAGTTGCATTTTCCTGTGTAAAAACCTTATAAAAAAGGAAGTTCACAGGCTGCCTGTGTATTAGGGTGCAACAATGCCTGATTCTCACAGGCTACATCATAGCTAGGGTGCGAACAGTTCACAGGTTGCACTATAAGCAGGGTGCGAGAATGCTTACACGTGGGAAAAACAAGTGTTTTCTCAAATCTTCTAGAAGGAGAAACTTCCATGGTGAGGTGGCATCCGAATGGTTTGGA
>JZKD02S1123489.1:1209312-1244929 GCA_000966675.3 Picea glauca | reverse complement strand
GGGATCATCCTAACCTCCTCACCTTATCCTCTTCAACTTATAAAAGGAGAGGAGCTCTCATGGAGAGGGGGTTCTTGAGCTTGTTAGCTTTGGTTGGCTTGGAATTATTAGCTTGATTGGAGTGGCTTTGAGATTTGCTTTGTCAATATAGATTGTGAATATCATCAGATCTATGCTCTCAGAATTCTTGGGGTGAAAGTGTGTGGGGAACAAAGGATAGTTGGAAGGGACCTTACGGCATCAAGGCCATGGTTGTAATCTCTCTTTCACATTTAATATGATACAGTGATATGATTCTTTCCTATAAAGCTTGGTGTGTTTTATTGTATGATTCCTTGATCACATACATAGGTTTATATTGATTTTATGCTATTACTATCACTTTGGTTAGTTGTGTTCTTTTGTAGGATCATCATTGTATGAGTGTTGGAATGGAGCTAGGATGGCGATGGCGGGAGGATGCGACATTTAAATGGTATATCACCTATCCCTCTTTAGTTATTAAATTCAATATCTAAAACTTAAGGAAAGCGTCATGTTATGGTGTGTTTTTTTCTAGATCCAGGTGGATCTAGGGAGATCAATTAGTGTTCGCACCTACCGATTAGTCCGATAACATGAACATATTCAATAATACATCCTCATGATTTATCTCCCACTGATGCATGAGTTCATGAAACTATGTTCTGAACACCATCTCTATACTCCTCACAACAGTTATGACAGATTAACTCAGAGGAATAATAACTTTGACAATGAGCATTGAAAGCTGCATGAAACTGCTCCAGGGAGGAGATGCTAGAAGGGGCAAGGAGTGATACCACTCACGATCATCTCCCTCTAATGAGAACATGAACATATTCATAATACATCCTCATGATTTATCTCCCACTGATGCATGAGTTCATGAAACTCACAGAGATGCTCTGCAGGGTTGTCTTCTTTACACTCTCTAAATATGGGCAAAAAATCACCCCATTCATCCATAGTAGGAACACCATTTGGAAAACTGGGAACGAAGGGGAAATTAAAAGGAGAAAACCTTTGAGCCAATATTCTTTCCATTTCAAAACAGTGGAGTCGCCACTAGATCCTTTAATCATGAATTCGCTAGGTGAATGATATGCAGTTTGAATATGTCTGCTCTTTTTTCACCATCAAAGACCAGATCTGATCGTTGCCAATCTCCCAGGGAACTTTCAAGCTGAGAAATAAACTACTAAAATCCTTCTCAAGAAAAATTCTCTGGGTCAGCTTCGGGTGTGCTAGAGCCAGCCACAACTGAAATAGTGGAGTCGACACAGTGGAGTCACCAGGTGCAAGTGAAATCTTAAATGCTTATGATATCTGATGCAACTTCAGAATCAAAAGCTCTTTCTCGTTCTATTTGATGGAAATGTATTCAATCTGTTCCCCGGCAATGTCGCTTGAAATGTTAGCACTAGATGTCACCCTCCGATTGCAGAGAAGGTAATCCTAGTACCCATCAGAGTTTTATATGTCATAGGTTGGTTTTAAAGAGGTGAAATGGGCATAGACTTAAGATGATATTGTTTTAACCTAGAAAATTGGACTGGTATGGACCTACAGGTGAGGTCTTGATTAACTTTAGTTATTAAGTTTGAGTAAGGGTGACTAGAGGGAATAATTTGGTGAGGAGAGTGTAGAGGTTTGTTGTGGACATCAGGTGTTCCAACATCCTAAGGAGGAAAAACTTAAACGCAAGATCCTCTTGAATTAAAATCTCAAAAAACCTAAAAGAAATTATAACAACACTATAATCAGACGTTCATCATAATATAGTCACAACAATCCATGTGAATCAGTCAATCATGAACTCTCTTAGTATCAGAGGAAAATTATATGGAGCAAGAAAGATGACTTAGATTAACCAAGATGTCTCAAAAACAAATACATAACTAGAAAACCAGTGTTCTTCATAAAAATATTACAATAGCTGGAAGCCTAGCTCAACCATTCGACCTTAACAAAATATCAAAACTGTCTATAAATACCCAACAATGTTGCAACCACCAGGAGTGTGAACAAACCACTACCTTCAAATCCTTCAGTCGGTGCCTACTCTGTCAAATTGTGTAGGTTTTCTCATGTCAGATGTGAGCCAAGCGCAGTTATGTGATTTATTGGAAAAATTGCCCATAAGGAAGCTTCAGATCGTCATCGTGCCTTTGGGGTTGCACTCTGCAATGCTTTCCATTTATGGGGTGAGATGAGGTCTCAACTGTCGCCCCCAATCTTCAATGGTTACCTTCATTGGGATCGGGATAAGGCTTGACACTCATGAATGTTTCCAGGTGATGCCATACAAATTTTTCGAGTCAATCTCGGCTTCTCATGGCCAAGAAGATCTTCTTCTGTGACCAATATGGATGCTTTCGTTCTTTGGCACAATTCCTCTCCATCGCTCCATCTTCAATGTGACCTAGGGACATGACCCTATGCAATTTCATGATTGTGGGTGTGACCAAGGGTGGTTTGAAAGCAAACCGATTGTGTCCCCGCAATTGACCATGCACTGCCATGCGTCCCTTTCCAAAAACCACGATTTCGATTGCGTCCTGCCCTTGAAATTTTTAAACGTGCGCACCTTCCTACCCTGCAATTGAGCGTGACCGTTGATATTGTGATCTAAGATGAGGATTCCTAATCAACGACCTAACTCTAGCGCTTTAGATCGATGGATCAGATCTTCCTTCCTCGAATCAACGACTGAGATTTGTTTTTCAAATCGGCCTTCGGGAAATTCAATTCTCAAACCACATTTCCCTCTAATCAAAACCTTCGGAGCTTAGGATCTAATGACACGTGGCTTTGGCTGATCAACGACTCAGATCCATTTCGGGCCTTCAAGACTTAGGCCCTTCGGGATTTCTAATCACTTCTCATTTCAAATCTCCTAAAGCTCATTTCCTCGAAGGCTTGGATCAACTGCCACATGTCCCCTTTAAGATCAACGACTTGTATTCATTTCGGGCCTTTTTTTCTGGTGCTATACTTCGCGCAAGTTTGCACTCCCGAACGTCCATGAGCCACTGATATGGACTGTCCCGAAATCTTCGCCGCTGAAATATTAAAACTATCTTTTTCTTATGCTTCAATATCGAAATAGACTGTTTAAGAAAGATGCGCTTTGTATTCATGGTTGCGACTTGTACGATCAAGGATTTGGACGACTAGCTGCGAGCTGAGAAAATAGGGAGACCATGGAGAAATTACAGACTTAGGTAGAAACCACAAATCCACACGACTCTGACAAGTTCATTTGATAACAAATGTCACAGGTTCAAATCTAGGGGGAGGTAGGGTATGTATACCTCCGTAGAATTTATTAGTCAAATATTTTTGTGGAGGGGGTCCCTTGTCCTAAATACAAAGAAGGCTCATACACCAATTTGATGTTTGGATTGACCGTGACCTTAAAATTAGATTATTGTTATTATTAATTTAGCATTACCTAAATTCGATTTTCCTTCATATGTTTATTCATACTTCCAAATGAATCCTCCTAATTATAAAATCAAAATAGTAATATTAGTCTAGACTCCCACAACATCATCCTAAAAAGGAAATGTATTCATTTCTGGGTTTTCATGTTACCATTGATTTCTCACAAGCATATTGTCTCTCCCATACCATAGAAGCAAGGAATTGCCCAATTTTGGCATTGCCATGCGATCAAATTAAGGTATCACATGAGTGACATGGTTTAAATTATTTCATAATAAGCTCATTATAGAACTCGAAGTCTCTTCTAATAATCGAAACATACCAAACTACTCAGAGCGGGGACATTCCTTCCAGGTGCCGACACTGTCATTTGTATTGTAAATTGTAAATTTACAAATAAGAAATTTTCTTCGAAATTGTCATTTGTAAATTGTATGCATGCAAAGATATCCAACTCTTTACTCTTTAAAATATATTRAATTTTTTTAGAGTTTCTATGTAGTCATGTGGCACTTTTTTAAGAAAAAGGAAAAGGGTATTCATAAAATGTTCTCCACTTGTTGCAAATTATTAAATATTTTGTTGTGTCTATGCATCTTTTTTTAACGTGGTAGAGCATTATATAATATCATCTTTTATTTTCGTATAAAAACATTTATTAATAGGATGACATGGAGGGAGATCAACACTCGTTTTTTTGAAGTGGACACATGAAAAACTTAAACATGTCTTATTTGAAAGTAGACACAAAAGGTAAATTGTTGAATGAAATATGTCTTATCCAGGGTTACAGGTAAGGAGTTGTAAAAGCAATGTTGTAAGTTCAAAACCCAGTGTCGTAATTTGTTGTGCATTGCAACATAGGAATATCGAGCTTTTGTCCAGTGTACGATGTCTAATGGAAGATAGTCACTTAATTGACATAATAATGAGGAAAATTGTTTTCATTGTAGAATTTATGGAGAAACTTCCTATGAAAATAGGACCTCACTCAATAAAGAGAGGGAAAAGTAAGGGAAATATGTATATTTCCTTACTATGCTATTGCATCCTACCTTTCCTCCTTCGTTAATGTGGTTTTCCCTCCCTCTTGTTACCATGGCTTTCCTTACCCCCTTCCTTTGTTACTATGACCTACCCTTGCCTTCATTACTTGAGTTATGGATCACCCTCTGTGATTTCTATAGATCACTAGTGTGGAGCTATGAGTTTTCCTACATCCATATGTTTCTCAATTAAATCAATTTGTATACCTCTTACCATATTTGAGTGATGTTGGAAATACAACTTGTCTACTCTCCAGTCCCTCCCATTGTGACATGAAACGCCTACCTAAATAATATGGGGGAAAGGAATAAGGAAAGTTAGACATTATGAAGGTAGTTCCGACATGAAGAAAATAATCTTATGCTAAAGGTCCTAAACTAGAAGGTTTATAGTCAGTAACAAAAGGAGAAGGAGATCGGACGTCATGTTTTGAGGTGTTAATCCAACTCCACTAAATGAAAATCAAGAAAGAGACTTGGGTTCATATCGCCTTCCCACCCTATTGATAAAGAGGCATGGGATAACATTATATGTGTTGTCCCCACTCATTGAACTAAAAATATAGGAAGAGATTGGGAAATACTCTATCCTTTCCAGATATAGAGAAGCAGTGATTTTCATAGGATTATGATTCATGTTGATAAGGGAGGTAAGAAACATGAATCCAATTGATCTTCTTTGTTAAAGAAGAGATATTTTTTTTGGTTTTCAATTTTCATGTAATAAAGGAACATTAAAAATGAATTAACACAAGTTTCAACTCTAGGGTTGTGCTCTTAGAATTTATGTGTGTTATGCCATCTATTTTTACAAAAAAGTGTATCATGCATAAAATGTTAACACGATCCTGAATTTTTTGGTGATCTGAAGGTCTCTACAAGCATATTTGAAACCTTATCCTATATTCACTTCACGACCTTGCGTCTCCAATAAGACCTATAACATTTTTTACATTGGTATACATTTAACATTTCCATTAAGAGTGTGAAATTAAAAAATGAAACAAACTACATCCACTATGAAAAACATTACTTCATAAATGATCCAAACACAATCTAAAAAATCAAATATAGTCTTCTTGATAGCATGTTAATATTGTTCATTATTCTAGTAATTGCAACTTTCACAACATATCATAAGTGATGGTGGATATCCTCCTCTTGGGAGGGCCATGCAAAGTTGGGACCATATTGGAACTATGATTTCAAGGATGCATATTAGGGAAACTCACCATTTGCAAGGATCATACTCTAATGAGGGTACTATGAGTTGAGGTAGGTGAAGGACTAAGGTACTCTGAGTTGAGGTGAGTGAAGGAGTTAGGTCATTCATGGAAAAATGATATTTTTTAAGGAGGTTTCGATGTCTAACTTTAGCAATAGGTAGAATCTCAAGAAAACAACACCTAGTGAAGTTGTTGTCACGTGGAGATGTATGGAAAAAATATTAGCTATGGACTATGGAATATGCACGGGGAAAAATTTAATGTTGGAAAGTAAGGCTAACTTGAAAGTTGGCATTAATCCACCTTGCAATGTATACTATAAACATATATCACGTTTTGTAAGTTTGAAATCAAAATCATTCACTAAGATTGCCTCTTACCTCGATATGAGGCCAAATAAGACCTCCAAGTTTCTGATTGGTTAAAAAAAATGTTGTAAATGTTTGATAAGTCAATAAAAACGTGTTTGATGAAATATAAAATAAAACTTTAGCTTAAAGACCTTGATCCACATGCGAAAGTATTAAAAAAAAAAAAAAACAAGTTGTTTACAATAGTCCCTACTAGCTTTAGGAAGGGACTAATAAATTTTATAAATTGGGTGAAAGGAACTTATATTTTAAAAATATTTATAAGTGTGATTATGTTTTACTTGATAATCATGATGATATCTTTCACATATTTCTTCATTAAAAATGTTTTTTATTCATTAGAAAATATAATTAAATTTAAATCAATTTTATAAAATAGGTGAATGGAATTTATGTTTTAAAAGTATTTATAAGTTTCTTAATGTTTTAATTGATAATCACATTTAATTATTATGTAAAAATTTTAATTATAAAAAATATTAAATTTAGAATAAAATGCTTAATGGAAGGAAAAGCTAAAAACATTAAAAGTTATCTAGACTAAATTTTAATGATTGGAGGCTTTATTATTATTCCTCTCATTTAAAACCTATTTAATTTAATAGTCAAATGATACTTTCCTAATATTTGGACTAAAATACGTATTCTTGGTATTTTAAAAGAGGTGACAAAAGTAATACTTCAAAGTATATGAATATTATTAGAATACCTTGTTGGACTTTGTGTTATGGTGTTGGAATTGATGACAAAGATGTGACATTGATGTCAAATTGCTGTGAGATAAGATAAGGAGAAATAGCAGGGATATTCTACAAAGAATCCACACAAAGAATTAGAGTGCACAGTGTTAAGACCTTTGGAAAGGTCGACGGAAAGATCAGGAAGGAGCTATAGAATTGTAGAAGTTAACTTGTTATAGTAGAAGAAGAATCCTAGTTGTTGATTGTCCTTTTTTGAGTGAATTAGAACCATTGATCAATAACATAATCTATATATAGGGAGATTAAAATACATACATCCAATAAATATTTTTGGAAGCATATCAACCGTTGGATCAAGCAAAGACCAGTGATTGAAGGATATTAAATCTCAACCATTGGATCAAACTGATCGATATTCAGTCGCTGATCAAATTCTAGTGAAACTTTATAATGTTTTGGGACTCTGGAACTTCACCACTTCAGTGATTATTGGAGACAAGGCAAAGGCACGAAGCACCAAAATCATGTGACTTGTAGCTCAAATATCTACAGAGGACCCTTCTTAATCGCTCGATCAACTAGTGGGGAGACAATGTAAGTACTTTGGCTAGTTTACTTCAAGATTTATAAGGTTTGAGTTGTAAAACCATCCCAAAGGCCAAAGTCTGAAACACTTGGAGAATGGAGAACAAAAAAGTGGTGACCATCTGTCCAACAAAGGATTAAAATGTGGTTGTTGATTTCAGAGAGGTTGAGAGTTAAATGAAGGATGTACTACCCCTCTTTCCCCTAGTTTGTAAATAAAACTATAACTGGCCAAGAGACTATGGAGGACTAGATATGTGTCAATGTTTGATTTGATGAACCTTTGTATAAAAGGGTCAACGTATGTATTTTATGTTATTAATAGAAAATGGATATGTGTTGCAAAATCGTTGAAAGGGGGAGTTTGCCAAGATAGACCATGGATGTTATGAGAGATATGGTGAGGGAAACCAATAAATGGTTGAGATGACCCTCACCAAACCAATACCTATTGGATGTAATTTCTCAATAGCCCTCTAACTTAGAAATGAATTACTAGTCAGGCTAGTAGTTGGAAGACCCTCCTCAAGAGTCAATGAGGAGATGGGGCAGGGTACCCATCTGTAAGTCTTCCAGGCCTGACCACGAGTTTGGGATTCAGAACCATGCAACTTTTCTGAGGGAGGAAAGAAAGGAAGTAATTCGGAGGACATAAGCATATCTGCAAGGAAGCAGAGTAGAGGAAATGATCTCTAGAAGGGAAGAGAGCATTGTTCAGCTCTCGAGTGGAGAGGAAAATTGAGAAGCAAGCTCATTCTATCTATAAGAGGCCATGGGTAGTGTTTTTGATACAATATGATAAATGAGGTTGATGAGTGACTATGGGAGTACTCGCCCAGACCACCTTGCTTGGTATAGAGAAAATCGATGACCAAGATCTTGTGGGAGGAGGAGAGTAACCATTTTCCCTAACTATTATTGAGCAAGGAGAAAGAGTATCTCTTAGAGCATCGTGGTATTTGTAGGGGGTGGCCAATGGTAAATCTGTTAAGAGTTGTTGTGCCTATGGTTGGGTGGAAAAAGGAACCCTTTTCAGTAGTCGCTTCACATTTTCTAGTTATGATAAGTATTTTCATACTCTGTGTAATACAATGGATGCGATGATTGAATGTTTGTGTTTATGGTTAAGTTTTAAAATGTTTGAACAATTATTAGAAATGATCGTTTGCTTCTGTAAACTACTATATTTACCTGGCCTTCTATTTACCTCAACCTAGCTGTTAGAGAGTTATGGGATGTGAGTCTATGGGAGAGTCAGGGTAGGATTAACTGAAATGTTTTAGTCTTGCTGACCTTCTGAGTCTACCTTAGTGGGAATGTCAAGTTCAAACTCTGCGGAAGAAGGGTGCTTCCTTCAGTCGTTTCACCCATGTCACCAAGGGCTCATACCCACAACCTTGATGAAATTTCAAACCCCTAAAATGCGATATGATTCCATATGACCCAGGGTTGGAAACTTCTCACTGAGCCCGAAAGGAGTGAAGATACACTAGCTTTGGAACTCCGATAATTCGGAGCCCCGAGACCCATGACTTCACAACCCTAAAAAATAGCTAAAGTTTGGAGTCGCAAATTGATAAGGGTCATGGATCTAGGAATCCATTGGGGATCTCTCTCAACCATTCAATCGAACCTAGTCAGGGGGTACTGGAAAGTACTTCAGTGAAGTCTCATTTCGGGAGAATAGGGGTGGTCTAACGTCGAAACTTCCAAATGTTGGAGTCACTAAGTTAATATGGAACGTTGAGAGTATAGGGACGTGTGTCTACAGATCAACGACTATCTGAAAGTCTGGTTATTAGGCAGTATCAAAGTGTAAACAAAAGAACACGTGAGTTTCCACAAAGGTTTGCAAGCCAGAGTAAATCTTGGTTGTGGATCATAGGTGCACATGGAAATAGATTGGGCGTGGTTTTGAGTTTGAAGCTCCAAGAGGAAGCTGGGAGTTGCACACCAAACCCTTGAATGTTGAATTTATGAAGAGATGTGGACCGTCGATCCTAAATTTCAAACCAACCAGGACACATTGTGGAGCGACATGTGCCCCCCTCTTGTCCCCTATCAAATGTCTCCCGTTGGACTAGAAACATTGGATGAGAGGCTACGTGGCAGGATATCTGATAGTCTGGAGACTTGGTACTCCAAAAGAAATTGGCCAACAGTCTTCAAAGTGTGAATACTCTTGAACTCATGAATGGACAAGTAAATCTCAATCGTTGAAAAGTAGAGGACACATGGCACAAGATCCAATAATCTGAAGACTTGGCCCTCCAGAGGATTCACGATGTGGTGAGTTGATAAGCTCTGAATCCTAGAGTTGTGAAGCAACAAGATCTGTGGATCTATGGATCTACATGGACAAATATCAACCATGAGATTTGAAGTGCATTAAAATGATGTTTGTATGGGTTTGATGTGGCTCACTGTCGTCATCAAGGGTGATGTGGACCCACAACTAAGGTGCCATGTGTCATCAGGATATGGAATTTTTTCAGACCCCTTATTCCTATTAGAGTGTGACACATGTCACCCTATTAAGAGGGCATGTGTCACCTCTGACCCTTGCTACGTGTCAGCCTTTGGTATATTCCCGCCTGGACAAAGTGGTTGGTGATGTGACTAGGAATCTGGGAGTCTGAGATTTTGGGACTCCGGAGGATTTGGGCTGTAGTATCGTAGAGGGACCAAAAGGCCCGAAGGCCAGAGCCACGTGGAAATATTATGGGACTTCAGGCCTTCGGGAGGTCTTGTGCAATGACAAAAAGAGGTTCCTAGTGTCAAATCACAGAACGATGAGTTATCCTTAGGTGTATGCCTTAATGAGGAGGAAGATCCATTGTTGGATTTAATGGGGGATGGATCTCCACCATAGATACAGGAGCATTGGGAGCTCCGAGACATCGATAATTCTTGATGAGATGTATGATATGGACCCACGTGGATTCCATGTGGTCCTCCACTAATAACACCTGAAGAGCTTCAAGAGAAAATAAATTGCAAACCATAACTCATATTTTAGGATGGTGGCGATCGTTAGAATGCTCGTCGCGAGTAGAAGAGGATGGATATCTCGGATATAGGATTTGAGATAGTTAAGGAAAATGAAATTATGATTTCCCACCCTTTAAAAGATTATTTTGGGGTCAAGTGTGCTATAAATTGGTATCAGAGCATGGCAACAACACTTGGCCTACTTGGACTCATGAACGAGTCGCATAAAAATATTATTAGAGAAATTTAAGGGGTAACACCTTACCTTACTCCCTTCTATAAGAAATTTTTTTGAATCATTACTGAAGATAGGAATGAAAAATTATACTATTGATAAATGTTTTGGAAATCTACACTGTGTGTTGTTAATGTTTCCAAATAAAGAAGTTAACTTCACTTTGCAATGATATGTGTTGTTCATGAATTGGTAGATCATTAACTAAAAAAAAATGTTTTTTCAACACTCAAGTAGTCAGTGAATAGAAGGAAAACTACATCATAAGGGATGGTGACACACCATGAGTTGGGGGAAAGATCCCACAATAGAAAGGAAGAATATGATGAAAGGAGGGCAGTGGAAACCCATCCAAATTTGGTTGAAACTGTAAGAAGCCTCATGGAAGAATTATAGAGTTGTAAGGCTGACAATGAAAGGATCATAAAGGAGTAGGAAAAGAAAACTAAAATTAATGTAGTCCTACTGCAAAGTCTATCAGATATACAAAGGAAACTACAACATGGTCCAAATTCCATTCATGTGAACATGCATCATACTAAGAAAACTCCAAGTCCACCTGACATACAAAAGCATGGTCCTGAAAGTGGACACACCAGGAGGAGCACCTCAAGGAAGGCCCATCATGGAGCCAAGAGACATTCACTGGAACATTCCTTTGAGGACACTGACAACTCCAGGAATCTTCTAGTGGAAAAACTAGTTCCCATTCCTAGACAAGAAGAAAGAAGAGGAAACATTCCAAGAGTCATGACCCTGAAGATTTCAATAAAGCCAAAACTCCCACCTTCAATGGAGAGATTAAGAAGGGGGAAGAAGAATAAGTTTGGGTACTCATCTTGAATATGTACTTCATAGTCCATGAATACTCTGAAAATGTAAAGGATCAGAGAGCCACTTTCAACCTGAATGCGAAATCTTCCATTTGGTGGGAGGACCTTAGGAATGTGAAAGGAATCCATGAGAAGGACTTGTCATGGAAACAATTTGAGAAACACTTCAAGAATAAATATCTATCATAAAATTACTTTGATGGAAAGACCAAGGAGTTCTATGAACTCAAGCTGGGACAACTCACCATAGATGAATATATCAAAAAAATTCTGGAGCTGAAGAGGTATGTTCCCTACATAAAGGATGAAAAATTAAATATGCAACAATTTATAAGTGGATTGCCTCAGTCCTACCGTGACATAATTGAGTTTTATGAGCCAAATACTTTAGAAGATGTTATTCGAAAGGAAAGGTATTTCTATGAGAAATTCAAGAGTAAGACATAACCCCATGAAGACTGGAAGAAGAGAAACAATTTGGGATTCAGGAAGAAAGAGTTTAAATGCTCAATATCTAAGAACCATGGGAAAATATCTAGGATGATCCTTCCTACTATAAGTGTGTATCAACAAAATTTTCCATCCCATAGTGGAAATAAACCATTTGGAGCAGTCCCAAGTAAGACTGATAACACAAAGAGAGAACCCTTGAAATGTTGGAGTTGTGGAGAAGAACATCTACTGAGGGACTGTCTGCATAGCTAAAAAAACAATAAGAGGGTCTACAATGTCCAAGAGGCTACCAGAATCAATGATGTGGCTAGGAGCATGCCACAAATTTATGAAGCCTTGGATAATAGACAATATGACAACTAAGCATCAATAGTGGAGATGGAAGGTAGGATTTCCAATCATCCTATTTCCATTTTAATTGACCCTGGTTCTAATTTGAGTTATGTAGCTCCTCAAACTGTTAAGAAATGTAAATTGCAATGAGCTAAACTTGTTAAATCATGGATGGTACAACTAGCCACTAGAACCAAAAGAAAAGTAATAGAGGTCATACCATCATGCCAATTCGTTATAAGTGGATTTCCCACCCAAGAGAACCTAAACATACTTTATTTAGGATCTTATGACCTACTTATTGGCATGGACTGGTTGGCTTCCCATAAAACCAAGTTGGACTTTTAAAGTAAAAATTTGGAGTGTGAAAATAAATAAGGAAGAAGGATAACCCTACAAGGGATTCAAAATCTTGTCTCAGTCAGACAAATATGAACCCTCCAAGTGAAGAATTATTGCAGAAAGGGATGTCCCTTGTATGCAATACAAGTGCTGAACTATGCTGAGAACAACAAACCCAACCTAGAGGACCATCCCATACTAAGAGAATATAAATATGTATTCCTAGAAGAGGTGCCAGGTCTACCTCCAAGAAGGGATATTAACTTTTCAATAGAACTTGTAACATGAGCGGTGCCAATGTATAGAACACCCTACAAAATGAGTACACTAGAGATAGTTGAGCTCAAACTATAGCTAAAGGAGATGTGGGACAAATGATACATTCAGCCTAGTGTGTCTCCATGGGGATAACCAACCTTGTTTGTGAAAAATAAGGTGGCACACTCAGATTGTGCATAGATTATAGACAACTCAATAAGATGACCATCAAGAATAGGTATCCCTTACCAAGGATCAATGATTTATTTGACCAATTAAGGGGTGCTACAATCTTCTCCAAGATTGACTTGAGGTATGTATACCATTAGGTCCGAATTAAATATGAAGACATCCACAAGTCAACCTTTAGGACAAGATATGGTAGCTACGAATTTGTGGTGGTGCCATTTGGTCTTACCAATGCACCATCCAATTTTATGTGCTTAAATAATAATGTACTCATAAATTTCTTGGATAGGTTTTTGTTGGTTTTCATTGATGATATCCTAATCTATTCGAAGAAAAGGGAAGATCATGAAGAACATCTCAAGCTAGTACTTAAAGTACTAAGAGAACATCAACTCTATGCTAATCTTAGTAAGTGTGCCTTTTTTCCAGAAAAAAGTTCATTACTTAGGACATGTTATTTATGAGGAAGGAGTGGTAGTTGATCATGACAAGATTAAATCTATCATGGATTGGCCCACCCTAAAGGATGTATTTGATATTAGATCCTTTATGGGCCTAGAAGGATACTATAGGAGGTTCATAAAGGGATTCTCCAAGATTGGTTTCCCAATCACCTCCCTTCAGAAAAAGGGGATTAAATTCCTTTGGACACTCAAATGTGAAGAAAGATTTCAAGAGATGAAATACCTTCTAACCAATGTGCATGTGCTGCATATTGCAGACCCAAACAAGGACTTCCTTGTGTGTACAGATCCCTGCAAGGAAGGGCTTAGAGGAGTCCTTATGCAAGAAGGACATGTGATTTTCTACGAATCCATAAAATTGAATGAGAATGAATTTAATTATGTGACCCACAATGTCGAATTGGATTCCATCGTGCATGATTTAAAAATGTGGAGGAATTACCTCTTAGGTAGAAGATTTGTTCTTATGATAGGTGATAGTGGGTTGAGATATTTGTTTGGCCAACCAAAAATCAATGTGAGACAAGATAGGTGGATGGATCTCCTTAGTTAGTTTGATTTTGAAATCAAACATATCAAAGGAAATGAGAATAGGGTGGTTGATGCCCTTAGTATAAGTATGAAAGTGGTTCACTTGGAAAATGTAAGAGACCTTGAATCAAACATCAAAGAGTGAGTCAAAAGTGCACAAGAAATAGATGCATTTTTCAAGACCGTGACATCATACCTAAAGTAAGATCCCACAGGGATGAAGTACGAAGGATATCAGATGTTTGATGATGGACTGCTAACTTATAAGGGCATATTGTATATTCCGAATTGTGACGACTTGAAGAGGTTCATAATGGATGAACTACACAAAATACCATATACCGGTCATCCTGGTTGTCTGAAAATGATCACGGCCACTAGGAAACTATTTCATTGGCCTGGAATGAAAAAGGACATAGATGATTACTTAGCTAAGTGTCTAGAATTTCAGCAAGTTAAGGTAGATCACTAACACCCAATAGGGTCGTTTCATCCCCTACCAATTCTCGAATGGAAATGGGAAACCATATACATGGATTTCATCACATGATTACCAAAATAAACCAAACAAAACAATGCCATCATGGTAGTTGTGGAAAAACTAAGAAAGGTCGCTCACTTCATACCTCTCAAGTCTACTTGCAAGGCAATAGATATTGACAGTATTTTCATGAAAGAAATATTTATACTGCATGGCATGCCTAAGGAAATTATATACCACAGATATACAAAATTTACTTCAAAATTTTGGAAATCTCTGTTTGTTGGTTTTGAAACAAAATTTCTTTTTAGTACAACCTATCACCCTGAAACTGATGGGAATACAGAGAGGGTAAACCAATTTTTGGAATACATGTTGAGGATGAATGCAATGCATCAACCCAAGAAGTGGGAAGACGACCTACCACTGGTGTAATTTGCCTACAACAATGGCTATCAATATTCATTAAAAATGAGCCCTTTTGAAGCCCTTTATGGAAGACAATGCCACATTCCAATCAGCTGGAACAACCCAGTAGACAGAGTTACAATCAAGATATATATGCTAAAGGAAATGGAAAAAAAAGTAATTCATATTAGACAGAATATGAAAATATACCAGGATAGACAAAAGAGCTATGCAGACATGAAAAAGGACTCCTAGAGATTTCAAGGCAGGGGATCATGTGTATCTCCGAGTTAGACCCAAGAAAATCTCTTTGAGGATGGGAGCTTGTGCCAATTTGGCACCTCAGTCTTGTGGACCCTTTGAAATTTTGCATAGAGTGGGACCTGTAGGCTATAGGATAGAACTTCCTCCCATAGTGAAGGCACATAATGTTTTCCATGTCTCGTTATTAAAGAAATATGTACATGATTCTAATCATATTATTGACTATTCTATGATTCAGGTGTAACCATAGGGAGAATTCCTTCCAGAACCTCAATGCATAATAGATATGAAGTAAATCCCACTCCAGAATAGAACCATTGCACAGGTCAAGGTGCAATGGAAACACTTTAGCCCAGATGAGGCTACATGGGAAATGGAGGATGCCATGAAACAAACATATCCATTTTTGTTTACTTCTGTACAAACATAGCACATAGACATATAGAACATCGAGGAAGATGTTAATTTAAGGAGAGGGGATTGTAATACCCGTGTTTCCCCCATTTTGTAAATATAACTATAATTGGCCAAGAGACTATGGAGGACTAGATATGTGTCAATTTTTTATTTGATGAACCTTTGTATAACATGGTCAATGTGTTGGCCCTTGACCAATTTGTGGGAGATACTTGGTCATATTTGACCTTTTTTGGGACTTCGATGCTCTATCAAAGGAAGCATGCTAGACGAAGCATATATCACAGGATCTCGGTCCACTTTTGGGCCCCTTTTTAGGGTTTGGGTTAATATAATGGGAAAGGGATGTCGACCGGTGGGATTACCCATGCTTAGGCCCACTTTTGTATGTATAAATAGATGTCTAAGAAAGGTAGAAGAGAGTCGATGGATTAGTTATAGTAATTAGATTTGTGTGATTGAATGTGGATTGTAAATTCTCTGTGCATGATTGTAAGAGACTTACAGAGGTTATTGCAAGTTGTTGTAGGAGGTTGTGAAAGGATTTGTGCTGAAGCACAAGGAAGAAGGATCTAGCGAGCTGCACAGATCTTTTTTCTTGTGCAAAGTAAGGTTTTTTGAGTCTCTGTGTTGTAACTACTTGACTGAGATAATAAAGAAGAAGAGTTGGTGGACGTAGCCCCAGGGTGGGGGTGAACCACATAAATCTGTGTGTGATGCTTCGTGCTTTGATTCAATGTGTTTACTTCTTCTTCTGCTAAGTGTTTTGATATTTGTAGGAAGATCTGCTTATGCTTTGTGCTCTTATATGTGTATGAATGTTAGATCTGATGTGTATGAAGATGCTTAGTGTTGATCTACTAGGTTTGATCTAGCTTATTGTTGCTAAGTGCTTTAATACTATAGATTACTATGAATTCTGCGAAGCTTTGTCTTATAAGCAAAGTGGTTATTGAATGTATCTTGAGGAACAAATGGTGCTAAGTTATCTAGTAAGTTGTATAATCATAGATATGTATCCCAACTAAGGTTGTAGACACTTAAGTCTTACAACCACCCCTACCTCTACCTTGGGTGAGACTTCATATGCTTCGTAGGTGTTGCTGAAAGGGTCGGTAGTTAGGGTTTTGTTGGTGCATTGTTGTAGCGTTGAACCCTGGGTCTGCCCCTATGCCAACAAATGGTTTCGATGTTGGGATTGGAACTGTGATTGATGGGAACTGAGAAAGAAAATCTTTGTGCAAAGATTCGATCTAGAAACCGGGAAATCTCTATGCATAGATCTGTTGCCCTAGTGCGTAGTGTTCTACTTAAACTGTGAAGCTTTGTACCAAGAAAGAAAGGTCGGATCTGTCGAAAAAAGGTAAGATCTGTAATATTTGTGCTCTGATAGAGGTAAGAATAGTCAAAAGTTTTTAGATCTGGAAGCTTTGTGCTCTGCAAAAGTAAAATAAGTGAAAATTTTTGTTTCTAGAGTATGGATCTAGGTATGTTTGATAGATTATGTCCTATCTTGGAAACTAGGGCTCTGATAGATGAAAGAAATTTTGATATGAATCGATCTGATATATATGTTATACCTATGCATAGAAAGAATGTATGGACTAACAAGCGGATGCAAGATCCTCGAAATCAATTTTTGCAGGCTAGATACCATGACCCTAGTGTGCAGTACATAAGAGGTTGGGGATAATTTAAAAGAAAGAGAGGATTAACCCTCTGTTATAGTTGTAGAAGACTAGGACATATTGCTAAGGAATGCCCTGGTGGAAGACCTAGTTGTCTATGTTGCAAAGCTTTGGACCATGAAGTATTAGATTTCCCTAGAATGATGGCTAAAATGGAAGGCATGAATCTGAAAGAAGAAAAGCCTAAGGCAGATCTAGAAATAAAAGAACCCTGGAGAGAATCAGACAAAATTTTAGTACAGATACAAGACACCTTGAATGATCACCACATGTTCGATTATCATAGGTTTTTAAAAAGAAAGAATGTATCGAGGTAAGAATAGAAGACTTCGACGTTGATTGCGTTCTATATAAGGAAACAGAGGTGAATGTTATGACAAAAAGAACTTGGGAAGATATAGGGAGGCCTGTTATGACCCCTTCACTAAGTGGAATAGGGTTATTTAGAGGGGAACTAGCGAACCTATGTGGAAGGCTCAATCAAATATCTATGAATGCTAATGGAACTTCAATAGAAGAAGATTTTGAGATTATCAAATTTATTGAGGACAACGCCCCATTTACTATGTTACTTGGAAATCCTTGGATTGAAAGAGATCAACCTAGAAAGAAGGAAGAATAAATTTTTTTAGAACAATAGAGACAAGAGTTAAAAGAATTCATGACCAGAAGGATTGCACAGTTAATTGAAGAACATGAAAACAGATCGAAGCTATATCATACTAGGAACCCAGATGTCAAAGTTATCAGAACACTAGAGGACTCACAGAAGATTGAAGTTTCTATCTCAGATAAAGAACAGATGTTATACCTGAACCCTAAGAAAGAACCTCAGCAACGCGAAGTAACTATATCCAAGGAAAATAAGAGCCAGAATGGGAAAAGAACTATTGAAACAAAGCTCACTAGAAAGAAAGCTAGAAAGTTAAGTAACAAGAAGGAAATATTGATATGTTGAAGGAGATTCCAGATAGAACATCGCAGAAAGAAAACTTGTAGAATGGGAGCTCCGCCGAGATATCAGAACAATGACCTATGTCACTTCGTCGTGCTGAAGTGATATAACCTTTGTATTGATATACCCGTTCGACTTCCTCCCCGAATGGACAAAAAAGCATTAAAGTATCATCACTAGATCATTGGACCACACCATAACGGACAAATCAACATTAATGGAAGCTTCATGCCCATTGCAAGAAGACCATTGCCAAATTTCTTATTTAGTTCATCGCGCCAGGCACGAAGAACACTTTTTCCAACTGAGAATTAGAAGCCCACCGAATAGTAGTTGTATATAGTGGTCATTGCGATCTGGTTGGTCATCCTAGTATAGTATCTGAGATCACTATGAACCCTGACTAATTTTTCTCTCCGAGCGCATATGTCCAATGAATTTAGCAAAACCAAAGAATCTGCAAGAGAGGTACTCGCTAACCTCAGAACTGAAAGAGTCATGTTGAAACGAGGGTTGTCTGCAGATTTATAGGCATCCTCGATCAGAGGAGTGCAAGCCTCCCCATTGACTGCTTGAGCAGGAACATCCCGAGCCGACGCAGAAAGCAGAACCAAACATAAAGATGATATGGACAATGCGAGGTTGGTTCCATCCATCCTACCTTCTTACATACCACCTCTGAGAGGTGCGATCAACATAGACAATGTGCCTAGAGACTTCGAGTACACTCTAGTCACTATGTACCTGTCGAAAGGGGTATGCGTAGTCCACGCAGATCAAGACAAGATTGCAACATTGAAGTTTAGTGACTTCAACCGAGGGGATTGTAAAGTCTACAACACACTTTCCCTATACAAGTACCTAACCATAACCAAGGGCAAGAACTCGAAGATCATCCTTCAACAATGGACTATGAACCTTGTGCAGTCCACTCTGTTGAACATCATGAATATCCCACATTTCAGATGTCACCAAGAAGTCAATGCCTATGTTAAGCTACTCCTGGCGAGCTACCACAGAAGATAACTATGGTTGAACTTCCGCATCACAGTTGATTTAGCGTTGATCAATAGGATCATAGGTCTTAGCATGAAGGGCTCTGATCCACATGACTACTATCCTAGAAAGACCGCAGACTGTGATCTTGCTCAGAATATCAAAAAAGCTTATGGCGATGTTGAGAAAGGAGCACAAGGCTACAAGGTAGCCTCTATTCGGAGTGGCACAATGTGCCTTGCATTTTAGTTTATCGCAAGGAATCTCGTTTGCAAGAATCCACCCTCGCAAGTATATGACTTTGTATTTGACCTCGTAGGAAAGTGCGCAGAGGGACTACAAATGAACTGGGATAAGTACTCGGTGAATCAACTAGAGATCAACTGCAAAGAAGCCCAGGATCAGGGGCATGAATTCCATTTTAGCTGGCTCTTGTTACTTATATATTTCATTGCATGGGAGCTACTAGAAGATGCAACCTTCCCGGACCTCGACCCTTTTGAGCCCTTAGCTGCGAAGTTTAGTACCTTATGGTACTCGAAAGATATGAGAAAACAATGGCAATCCAATGTTGTATTCCATGCCTACTACAATCAGTTGAAGCGTGCCATCCAGTCTGAGCCTCAGATAACCCTGAATACCCTCTTTAGGTTCAGGCCCTTAATGAAGTTCAACATGGACCACCACTTCATTTACATAACAACACGCATTGATGAGAACAAAGAGAAGTTACAATATTATTATATGATGACATAAGAAGACCTAGAGGAAAACACCAAGGAATGGTCGGCAAACCTCCTTATTTCATCAGACCCCACAGAATTGTTCGACATCGACATCCCAGAAGCTACGGAGGATACACCTAGGCCCAGTAAGACAAAGAAAAAAAGGAAGATGAAGAAGGATGAGGAAATACAGGATATAGACAACATATCTGTAAGGAATGCATCCATTTCAGCTGAGAAAGAAGGTAATGATGAAGAAGTCAAACAGAGGCCAGAAGACAAAGAGGAATCGTCTAAGAAAAGGAAGGTTTCACCTCTTATACCTTCCTCCCGAAAGAAACCTAGAACCCCTGTAACCAAGATGAAGACCACGCTCACCCCATATGACTTCAGTTTCCTCCTCACCACTATGAATGAAGCTATATAATAAATAACAGAAAATTAGGAAGCCAAGAAAGAGGTAATATACAACATAATTGAGATCCATCTCCAAGGAGTGCAATAGGCACTTCAGTCGAGTGCACAGTCTCCACTGCACCCCTACCAGAAGGAACAATAAAAGAGGTAGATGAACCAGTTCAACTACACAAGATTGTTGCCACAGTTGAAGCATGCCTTCGGAAAGCACAGAAAGAAACCACGTAGGCTACCCAGGCCTTAAAGAAAGCACATGAGGAAATCATTGAGCAGCGTCAAGATGAACAACAAGAGGGACGCTCTACAAGAAAAAATGGAACTAATGGTGCTAAGTGCTCTAGTAAGTTGTATAATCATAGATCTATGTCCCAGCTAAGGTTGCAAACACCTGAATCTTGCAACCACCCCTGCCTCTACCTCGGGTGATACTTCATCTACTTTGTAGGTGTTGTCGAAAGGGCCGGTAGTTACGGTTTTGTTGGTGCACTATTGTAGCGTTGAACCCTAGGTATGCCCCTGTGCCAACAAAATGTATGTATTTTTTATTATTAATAGAAAATGGATATGTGTTGCACAATTGCTAAAAGGGGGATTTTTCCAAGATAGAACATGGAATCTATGAGAGATATGGTGAAGGGACGCTAGTCCATAGATCAATGACTATTGGGAGTAAAGGGACGTTGGTCCAAAGATCAATGATTATTCGTAAGTCTAGTTATTTGGAGGTATCAAAGTGTAAACACAAGAACGTACGAGTTTCCCTGAAGATCTGCAAGCCGGAGTAAATCATGGTGGAGAACGCTAGGTGCACATGGTGATATATTTGGCATGGTTCAAAGTTTGAAGCTTTGGCAGGAAGCTAGGAGTTACATGCCAAACCCCCGAATGATGAATTTACGAAGTGACATGGATCATCGATACTCAAATCCTTTTGGATACTTCTTAGTTGTTGATATAAGGACTATGTTGAGAACCCCTCCTAGCTACCCAACCAACCAATACACATCTTGGAGAGACACATGACCCCCTCTTATCCACTGTCAAATGTCTCCTGTTGGAATATAACTGTTGGATGAGAGGCTATGTGGCGAGAGATATGATAGTATAGAGACTTGGTACTCTGGAGGAACTTGGCTAAGAGTCTTCAAAGTGGGAAGACTTCCAAAGTCGCGAATGGAAAAGTAAATCTCAACTGTTGACAGGTAGAGGACATATGGCTCCATATCTAATAATCAAAAGACTTGTCCCTCCGGGGGATTCACGATGTGGTGAGTCGATAAATCGAAATCCTAGATTTGTGAAGCAACGAGAGCCATGGATATATGGATCTATGTGGATAGATCTCGACTGTGATCTCTAAAGGACATTAGAAGGTTGTTTGTCTAGGTTTGACGTGGCTCACTGACATGATCCAGGGTGACGTGGACCCGCAACGAAGGTGCCATGTGTCATTGGGATATGGACTTTTTTCATACCTCTTATGCCTATTAAACCATGACACATGTCACCCCCTTAAGAGGGCACATGTCACCCTTGACCCTTGCTACGTGTCAACCTTTGGTACGTTCCTGTCTGGCCAAAGTGGTTGGTGATGTGACTGGGAATCCAAAGTGGTTGGAGTTTGAGACTCTGGAGGATTTGGAGTGTAGTATTGTCGAGGGACCAAAAGGCCTGAAGTTCGAAGCCATGTGGAAATATTATGGGACTTCGGGACTCCGGGAGGTCTCCTGCAAAGACAAAAAGAGGCACCCAGTGCCGAAGCACCGAACGTCGGGTTATCCTTAGGCACATTCCTTAATTAGGAGGAATATTCTCATCGGATTTAATGGGGGATGGATCTCCACCATAGATATTAGAGCATTGGTGATGCATACCCCCTCCCCTCCTAAGTGTTGTGCGACCTCCCGGTATAGGATAAATCAAGAAACTGAGTTGGATCGACTCTTTGGGTCTCTGATAGACCCCAAAACCACTTACACAAGTCCTTTCTCCAAATGTGCAGGTTGTATGAGACCTATGGGTCCTCTCCCAAGCACCATGAGAATTTCAATTTTTGAAGGGCGCTAGCTCTTCTTTGGCTAAACCCCTCCTCCACATGACCACGAATTTGACCTATTGCCTAAGACAAAAAGGCATTTCATGATTTCGCGTGTCAGTTCTTTTCATGTGAATCACTTGAATATCTCGACCTCTGAAATCTTGATAAGGGCCTAACACTTGCTAGCTCCTCCCTTATCCTCTTTCCATATGACCCCTCACTATGACCTGGGTCCAAACCTTCGAGCGCATCGGGATTTTGCTTGTCGACGATTCCCTATGTGAGGCACCTCTGTTCTCCCGACTTTTGAAATGTCGATATTTCAGAGCACAAATAAATGGCTCAGATCCTTTGATATTTGACGACTCCCTTCAAATCGTGAACTCAGGCCTCACAAGTTCCCATGATTCTTCCCTTTGAATTTTCTATTGTGCGAGGTAGCAAAACATTGATCGCTTGCCACACGTCCCTTTTGATGGAAGTCTCTGATGGATTTGGGACTTCACATTTAGAGAGGTTGAAAGATTTCTCTCCTCAAATATTTCGATCCCTGAAACCATGAAATTGTCCCTAGACAACTAATGGTCTAGATCTCTCCTCAATCAATGACTGGGATCTTTTTGCAAGTTCACGTTTCGCGATTTTTCACAAACTTTCCCTTTGAATTTTCCCTCTTGTGAGTCAGTGATATGTTGATCTCTCACCACACGTCCCTCTTAATGGATGGTTTTGATGATGTTGGGATTTCATGACTTGTGACCTCCAAGTCATGACCTCCTTCACATTCCCGACTCCTGAAATGTCGATATCTTGGAGTGCCCCAAATCCGACGGTTCACGCTCCTCTCGATCCAATGACTGTTGGTCCACGCGCTCAGATCCTATGGTCCATATATGATCTTCTCTTGTGCGCTCTTCTAGGTGTCTGGATGTGAGATTCAATGGTCCAGATCCCTTCCTCTACAGCTGATTTGATGGATGTTTTGATCCTCCTCCTAATCTTGGGATTTCTTCCTGACTTGGAATATTTCAGTGTTTCAAAGGTCTCGACCTTCGATATATCTCCTACGAGACTTGAAAATTTGGGTCTCACCTGCATTCTGGAAATGTTATCTCTCCTAATATTTTGAACTTGAAACAATTCACTCCTCTACACACTCCTTGTGCTCTGAATAGCCTTCATATGGTAGCCTCTCCACACTTCATCTGAGTGTTGGCCTTGTGCACTCCTTGCACCAGTCTTCCTCCAGAGTATTCAACAACTCTGTATCAAGCCTTTCACTCTTGGATGGGATATAAGTGCCCTCTTGGCGACTTATGCTCAATAACTCCTTGCTGAGTCGATAGAGTATTCAATAACTCTGTGAGTTTCTTCTCCTCGACACTTCTCTTCTCGCAAAACTCAAAACAGAGTCCTCTTGTGTAGTCCTTGCACTCACTCAATGCCCACCTAGTAGAGCTCTATAAAATCCTCAGAAATTTTGTCTCTCCCTGTGCCTTCTCTGCACAGTTCCTCCTCTAAGGTATTCAGTAACCTTGAGGTTCCTCTTGAGTTTATGATCACTCCGGTGTGCCCTCCTGGCACGTTCTTTATGACTCCGTAGAGTTCATATGTGCACTCCTTGTGTTGGGTACATAATCTCCAATGTTCTATTGTGCAATCCTTGCACATCCTAAAGAACCCAGAATGATACTTCAGACTCAAAAAAAGATAGAGAAATCTATCTTCCTACTGTAAATGAAACTTATCATACATCTACAATATTCATTGATGAAATAAAAAATACATGAACAACAATATGTAGGAAAAACTTCTTTTCTATTATCTTTGTGTATCTATCTAGATGATTACAAAAACATGACTGTGAGAAAGTCCCAGTTCCCTCAAGCTCTCTCTCAGAGATTCTAAGACCTCCTCATGCCTCCTAAGACTCTCTCCCTCTCTTGAGAGCTCTCTCTTCAATATCCTAAGTCTCCTAAATCTCCTAATTAAAAAAGAGGGCTTCTATGAGCTTATCCTCTTCACCGCCTTAGTTCCATCGCTATCCCAGTTACGACACCATACTTCTATGGCTACATTACATAAATGGATGTCCAGACCTGACTATGATCTAGACCCGCTACAGGTAACAATTTATGGCAACCCTATCCACTACCTGTACAAATGCGTGGTCTGGCATTTATCATCCTTACAACATGATAATACGTATAGGATTATTTTAAATTTATAAAATGGGAGGGTCAACGCCTCTCCCTTTCTCCATTGCACATCTATGTGTTGGCGTGATGGTGAATATGCTGAGGTGGAGTGATGCTCCTACATCATACTCCCCTGCTGGGAAAAACATGAGATCCTGCTCATGAGTTTCTCTTCTCCAGTGTTGAAATCCTGCTGGATCCCAAATTCTCTTTTGGAGTTGTCTTCTTATTCCTTTATACCTATGTTGTTGTTGTTGCTGCCTCCCTGCTACTCTTGTAGGTCCTCCTCTATTCAAATCTCTTATGCTAATAGATTTTGTTGCTCACCTCAACATCAACCTTCTAATTTTTTTGATCACCTCGTCTAGATGATCAATTGGATGGCTCTTCTTTTGCAGCCTTCCCTGATGCACTTCCTTCTTTCAAATGGGTAGATAAACTCCATCCCCACTTCTATATTCGTCTCCTGTGGCACTAACTGGCCATCCTGCTTCATATGCCTCTCTTGCAGTCTCATCACTAAGATGCTGCTCAACTTCTTCCTCTAACAGATTTTCTTCTACCATTTCTGCTTGTGCTAGTTCAACTCCAGCTTCCTCCAGCTGCTCTCCAGACTGGAATTATGCTTTACCTTTCGCTGCATGATTTAGTGCTGCAATCATCCCCTGTTCATATTCCTGGATGAAATTTCTGAGAAACTATGTCGAATGCTCTTCTCCTATGATCTGTATGACCGTTTGTTCACGGAAGTCATTTACTAGCTCTGGAGTTTTCAACCAATCCTCCAACATGTTCAATTACTTTTCCCATTGAGTGAGAAATTCATCTAAATTCTCCTCTTTTTCTGTTGGGGTAGACATCAATATCTTCTCCTTCTCCTGCTCTTTGACAGTCTCTGTTGGTTTTCCTTATTCACATGCTTTTGTCTCAACTGGGCCATCTAGTAGGAATATCTAAATTCCCCCAATGATTAGAATGGTCCTCTGATCTTCCTCCTCTATGCTAGAAGAATTTAACTTCTCATCATATTCATTCACATGGTATGAAAATACACATGAATATATTATCACTACTTTCTGACTTGAACTTGCTTCTGAGCTCCCGAGACTTTCAAACAGTCTCATTTCTCTCCCCTTGCCCACCTGGAAATTTGGGAATTTTATGCTCCCCACCTGGCAGTCTATGAGATCAACTGATCCCATCCTGTTGCCCATTTGGAAATCTGAACCTTCAAAATTTCTCCTCTAGCAGTATATGAGACTTCCACCTGGTCTCTTTCCATTGCCCACCTGGCAACTCAAAAGTCCCTTTCTACCCACCTGACAGTATATGATATCTTCTGCTAATCTCATATCCTTGCCCACCTGGCAATATGAATTTCCACCATTGCCCTCTTGACAGTATATGATATCCTCTGATGATCTCATTTCACTACCCACCTGAAAATATGAAAATCCATCTCTGGCCTCTTGGCAGTTCATGAGACCTCAATCTGATCTCCCTTCCTCATCACTGAGGGTTTCTCCAAATTCTGGCTCACAAATACAAACCAACTCTATGTCACTAAGGTTTGCAGCATACCTCAACTACTTCCTCAACTCTTGTTGATGTTTCCTGGCCAATAAATTTTGAACAGGCCATTTGGATTTCCTGTTTAGAGGCCATTCGTACCTCCAGTGTACCTTTTCCTCCTGTTGCATCTTCAATGTCAATTGTTCCATTCTTTCTCTTATTTCAACGAGCTCCTTTTTAATTTATCCTTTACTTTTTTGTTGGCGGTCTCCTCTTTGACCACGCTCATGGCCTTTAGTAGCCATTCTTCTCTGTCTTCAGCCCTCCTGGCTATCTACCATTTGTTGCACACCTCGCAACCATATTTACAGAGCATCAATACGCTGTCTTCCTTCACCTGCTGTCCACAAGTGAACTTCAACTTCTAATACCATTTGATGCAGTTAGATTATCTTCTCTATCTCCTTTGCCTGAAATCTACAGACGAAATTCAACTCTCATACCACTTGATGGTATCAAAGTATCTCCTGTCACCGTCTCTCCTTTTGTCTACAGTCTGCAAACAAAATTTCATCTATGATACCACTTGATGGTGTGTATTAGAGTATTTTCTTTATCTACTCTTTGCTACATAATTTAAAATCTGTGCTCAGATACCACTTGATGCAGACCCCCTCCCCTCCTAAGCATTGCATGACCTCCTAGTCTAGGATCGATCAAGAAACTGAGTCAGATCGACTCTTTGGGTCTCTTATACACCCCAAACCCACTTACACAAGTCCTTTCTCCAAATGCGCAAGTCATTTGAGACCTACAAGCCCTCTCCTGAGTGTTATGTGAATTTCAATGTTTGATGGGCGCTATCTCTTCTCTGGCTAAATCCCTTCTCCGCATGACCACAACTGTGACCACTCATGTAAGCCAAAAAGGAGTTTCACAATTTCCTATGTCGGGTCTTTGCATGTGAGTCACCCGACTCTCCTGACCTCTGAAATCTCAACAAGGGCCTAGAACTTGCTAGCTCCTCCCTTATCCTCTTTCCATATGACCCCTTGCTATGACCTGGGTCCAAACCTCCAAGCACGTCAGGATTTCACATGTCGGGGATTCTCGATGTGAGGCAACTTCATTCTCCCAACTTTCGAAATGCCGATATTTTGGAGCACAAATCAACGACTTAGATCCTCTGAGATATGACGACTCCTATCAAATCGTGAACTCAAGCCTCATGAGTTCCCATGATTCTTCCCTTTGACTTCTCTATTGTGAGAGTCAGTGAAACACTAATCTCTTGCCACACGTCCCTTTCGATGGAAAACTTCGATGGATTCGAGAGTTCATGTTTCGCGAGGTCTAAATAATTCTCTCCTTAGATCTTTCGATCCTCAAAACCCCAAAATTATCCCTAGAAAATCAATGGTCTAGATATCCCCTCAATCAATGACTGGGATCATTTCGTGAGTTCGTGTTTTGCAAGTTTTCACAAACTTTCCCTTTGACTTTTCCCTCCCGTGAGTCAGCGAAATGATGATCTCTCACCACGTGTCCCTCCCAATGGATGGTTCTAAGGATGTTGGGATTTCATGACTTGCGACCTCCAAGTCATGACCTCCTTCACATTCCCAACTCCTGAAATGCCGATATCTCAGAGCACCCCAAATCTGACGGTTCACGCTCCTCTGGATCCAACGACTGTTGGTCCACATGCTTAGATCCTACGGTCTAGATCTGATCTTCTCTTGTGAGATCTTCTAAGTGTCGATACATGAGATTCAATGGTCCAGATGCCTTCCTCTGTATTTTATCTAATGACTGTTATGCTCCTCCTCCTGAGCTTGTGATTTCTTCCTGACTTGGAATATTTCAGTGTTTCGAAGGTCTCGGCCTTCAATTGTTTTCTTGTGAGCCTTGCAACTTTGGGTCTTGCCTTTGTTCTGGAAACAATATCTCTCCTTAGATTTTGAACTTGAAGAAATTTGCTCCTCTGCACACCCTTGTTCTCTGACTAGCCTTCGGATGGCAGTCTCTCCACACTTCATCCAAGTGTTGGCCTGGTGCACTCCTTGCACCGGTCTTCCTCCACAGTATTCAACAACTCTATATCAACCCTTTCACTCCTGGAAGGGATATGAGTGCCCTCTTGGTGACTTATGCTCAAGAACTCCTTGCTGAGATGATAGAGTATTTAGTAACTCTTTGAGTGTATTCTCCTCAACACTTCTCTTCTTGCAGAACTTGAAACAGAGTCCTATTGTGCACACCTTGCACTCGCTCAATTCCCACTTAGCATAGCTCTATAGAATCCTCAGAATTTTTTTCTCTCCATATGCCTTCTCTCCATAGTTCCTCCTCTAAGGTATTCAGTAACCTTAAGGTTCATCTTGAGTTTATGATCACTCTGGTGTTCCCTCCTGGAACATTCTTTCTTACTCCGCAGAGTTCATATGTGCACTCCTTGCACTGGCTACAAAAACTCCAATGTTCTGTTATGCACTCCTTGCACAATGTAAAGAACCCATAATGATACTTCAAACTCAGAAAAAGATAGAGAAATCTATATTCCTACTATAAATGAAACTTATCATACATCTACAGTATTCATTCATGAAATACAAAATACATGAACAACAATATGCAGGAAAAACTGCTTTTCTATTATCTCTGTGTATCTATACAGATGATTACAAAAACTGGACTGTGACAAAGTCCCAGTTCCCTCAAGCTCTCTCTCATAACTTCTAAGACCTCCTCAGGCCTCCTAAGACTCTCTCCCTCTCTTGAGGTCTCTCTATTCAATATCCTAAGTCTCTTAATTACAAAAGAGGGCTTCTACGAGCTTATCCTCTTCACCTCCTTAGTTCCATTACTATCCCAGTTATGACACCATAATTCTATGGATACATTAGATAAATGGATGTCCATACCTGACTATGATATGGACCCACTAAAGGTAACCATTTAAGGCAACCCTATCCACTACATGTACAAAGGCGTGGTTTGGCATTTATCAACCTTACAACACGATAATCTGTATAGGATTATTTTAAATTTAAAAAATGGGAGGGTCAACACCTCTCCCTTTCTCCATTGCATGATTGCATGTTGGCGTGCTGGCACATATGATGAGGTGGAGTGATTCTCCTACATCAGTTGGGAGCTCTAGGACATTGGGATTCTAGAAGAGATGTATGAGATGGACCCATGTGGATCAAACATGGCCCTCCACTAATAACGCTCGAAGATATTTGGGAGGAAATAACTTGCAAACCAGAACTTAGATTTCAGGATGGTGGCGACCGTTAGAATTCTTGTGGCGAGTAGAAGCCAATGGAGATCCCATAGTTAGGATTTGATATAGTTAAGTAAAATGAAATTATGATGCCCCACCCTTTAAAAGAGTATTTTGGAGTCGAGTTTTTTACAAAGGACATATCTAGCCATCCATCAGAGGGCCATCAATGATGAAAATATGCAGGTGAGTTAAGTGTTGAGACAAGGGGAGGCCGGATCAGTGAAAGAATCCAGATCGTTGATCTGGAGAACTTTTGGAGTAATGTTAGTTGTCATATATAGCAGTAGTGGAAGGATAGAGTAAGCAAGAGGTGTTAACCGATAATAAGTGGTCATCATCTCTTTATGACCATTTCAACAAGTAATCCTATGATAGGTTGAAAGGTTGTAAAATGAAAAAATGGTGAAATACTAGAATCCTAAAATCACGCCAACCATTGGATCACGAGGTTTGTTTTGTTAGAAGCCACAGAGAAATATCGACCATTGGGTCAACTCTTGATTAATTCCTATCTATCTATTTGATTGGAACGAGAGATAGAGGTTGAGGAAATTGGATTGTCGATCTGGAAACGTGATCAATGATGGAGGAGTAACAACGCTCCACATGTTGCATGAGTGTTAATTATGGGGAAGTGTCGCGCTATTAATCTGGATAGTCAATGAAATCGATGATGCATCACTTCATGATTAATGTGTATAGTGACAAAGTGTTAATGTGACACCTTGTTGGGTTTGCGTAGGTCGTCAATCTCACTGTTTGATTGAAACATGACTGTTGGTGATCATTGTAACCTCTAATCACGAGGTTAATGAAGGAAATCAATGATCCTGATTAAATCACACAAAGGGATAAGCACATGGATCTATCCATTGGTTGCACATAAAAGAGAAAAGGTTTTCACTTTTATATTTGGTGCTTAAGCACTGTTGCACCCATATAGGTTGTTAGAGCTCTATAACAGGGACAGAGTTAAGCATGAATGCACTGTAGAGTTCCTTGTACACCCCATTGTGGGTTTGATGTGAAATGAATCAAATTATAGGCTTCCATAACCGTGGGTAGGCCTGGGAACTAGTGCCAATTAAGAATATTATTCTTAATTAAAGAGATTGAAAGAGGAACCAAGGTCACCCAATAAAATTAAAAGATAGTAGTAAAAGAAGAAATTTGTTATTAAAATAACATAATTGCTATAAAATAAATGAAAAGGTGCAATGGTTTATTATTAAAAGACACAATGTTTCAATTTTATACCTTTTAGAATACTATATAAATGGAAATATGTGGTGAGAAGAAGATGCATCTATGGTCCAAACTAGAAGTTGTAACTTGTACCTTTCATAATTGTTATATTTAATTTTTGTATTCAACACATTCTTGTTGATCAATTGTTGTGATTAATAAGTTTAATAATTAATACATTAATAAATTATTGAAAAAGAAGCAATACTGATTCACCCTCCCTTTCAGTATTGGCCAATATTTCAACAATTGGTATCATAGTGGGTTCCTTCATCACAATCTAACCACTTGAAGGAATACTATGATAAATCTAATGGATCAACAAGAAGGAATGTCCTCCAACAGAGCACCATTGTTCAAAGGAAATTATTATTCATTTTGGAGTATAAGGATGAGAAGTTATCTGATGGATTTTGGATGTGAGATTTGGCTATCTATGGTAAATGGTTACACTGCAACAACTATTGAACCTTCATAAATTGCTTAAAAGAAACTCTGCAATGATAATTCAAGGGTTGTTAATGAAATTTTGAGGGGACTAGAAAATCTAATATTTGTAAAAGTGATGCACTATAAATCAACAAAAGAAATTCGGGACAAACTTAAATTCATATATGAAGGATATGGAAAATTGAAGAAAGAAAAACTTCAAACATACAGAGGGCAATTTGAGAGTTTGAAGATGAAAGAGGAAGAAAACATTGTAGAATATTTTCAAAGAGTGGATGAAATAGTCAATTCAATCAGAGCATTGGGAGAAGAGATATAAGACAAAATTATTATTCAAAAGGTGCTGAGATCATTACCAATGAGATATGATGCCAATATATCTACCTTGGAAGATCGAGAAGACCTTGAGAAAATTACAGTGGATGAAATTCATGGGATCCTTATAACCTATGAAATGAGAACTGGGCAAGAAAAGTCATCAAAAGGAGAAACAACCTTCAAAAAATAAAAAACAAAAAAGAACCATGAACATGTGCCAGATAAAAATCACTCAAACATATTAGATGAAGAAGAGGGTAACTTCATAGGGAAACTCAAGAAAGGGTCTGTAGAATACAAAGGGAAGTTACCTTTCAAATCCTTCAACTATGGAAAAATTGGACACTTTTCTAACAAATGTCCTTATCCCAAGGATGATAATGATGTTGAAGAAACATATAACCTTAAAAAGGGTAAAACTAGAAAAAAGAAGAAACCCTACAGGATAAATAAGAAATTTTATTCCAAAGAAGATAATAGTTCATCTGATATGAGTGAAGATGATGAGATGGATCTTCTATTTATGGGAATCAAAACTCAGAATAGTGTTTCTGATGATAATGAAGAAAAATCTAAAGTTGAACAAGAATTAAACCTTGAACAAAAACTTATTAGTGATCTTGAAGAACTGAGGAAGTATAAAAGGAAGAACAAGTCACTGAAAGAACAACTAGTACAATATGAAAGGAAACAAAAATCAAGAGAAAATGAAGTTTCAAAAACTATTAAAGAATCAGAACAAATTGTCATTGGCTTGAAGACTGAACTCCAAGAATCCAAAAGAATTAAAGATGTCATTTTAAAAAACCTAAATGATAAGAAACAATATTGTGAAAAGCTAGAAGATGAAATTATTCTTCTAAAAAGAGAGCTTGAGAAAGGGAAGAACCACTCAAGATTTCAAAACAGCTCAAAAATATTGGACAATATTATTAACAGTTAAAGATCACCAAGAAATAAGATAGATTTGGGTTATGACCAAAATAATTCTAACAAAGGACGTAACTCTACAAATTAGGAAACTAACAAAAATCCAAAAAGTTATGCAACTTGCTTTCAAAGCTCTCTCAAAAAGAAGGAAAGATAAAAGTTTATTCTAATCTATAGAAATCTGCTCTACTTTCAAAATAAAATGAATACCAATGGAATACAATTACAAGAATAACTCCCTCCAAAAGGTATAAATATCTCTTTCTTGGATATTGATTCTCTTGCAACAATTTTGGGCACAAAGCATTACATTGTAGAGCTTATAATAAAAATGTTCAAATATATGGTTATAAGAACAACAAGAATAAGAATATTCATGAGAAAAGAAACTATAATTCATTCTCTCCATTACAAGATTGCAATGTTGAATGTTTCAAGTGTCACAATTATGGTCACAAAGCTAGTGAGTGTAGATTATCAAAATTCTCCATGAAGACAAGTTTCCCTAACATTCAAGAAAATTAGAAAACGATGTGGAAGGAAAAACACTTGGAAGAAAAATGAACAGAATGTAAGGTAGTCCTGTATGCCAAGAGTTAAAAAATCCAAGGGTATGTTGGTAGTGGATGTTCTAAACATATGACATGAGATAAAACAAATTTCTCAGTCTAGAAAGAAAAGAAAAAGGAAAGGTTACATTTGGATACGATGCCTCTGCAAAGATACTTGGAAAGGGTATAGTAAGTCTGGGAAATAACAAATCCAAAGAATAAAATGTGTTGTTGGTTGAAAAATGGAAACCTAATATCCTAAGTGTG
Source organism: Picea glauca (assembly GCA_000966675.3). Classification (NCBI taxonomy): domain Eukaryota; kingdom Viridiplantae; phylum Streptophyta; class Pinopsida; order Pinales; family Pinaceae; genus Picea; species Picea glauca. Next base: position 1,211,751 of record JZKD02S1123489.1, on the reverse strand, counting down.
AGAAAAACATGTGATCAAGGTCAGATACTCATAATTGACTCTCAAAAATGTGAAATTATTGAATAAGTCTCAGGAAAATTAGTGGTTATTGCGCCAAGAACATGAAGCGACTATATATATTAAATATAGAAGAAGAATAAAGGTGTTTCATAATCCAAGTATACAAAAGTTTTCTATGGAACAAAAAAATGGGACACATAGGTTTTGACAATATGATAAAAGTTGGTAAGAAGGAAGATGTAAGAAATATGCCAAATATTATTAAACCTTCAAACTCTAATTGTAGTCACTTCCAACTTGGAAAGAAGATAAGAGTAAGTTTCAAGAAAAATGAATACTCTACATCAAAACCTTTGAAACTTGTTCACACTGACCTCTGTGGACCAACAAGAACGAAGAGTATACAAGGTGAAAATTACTTTATTATACTCATTGATGACTATACAAGAATGACCTGGGTATCCTTCCTTAAACAAAAATCAGAAGAACTCAACAAATTCAAATTATTGAAAGAACATGTTGAGAATAAAGTTGATCTCAAGATCAAGTGCCTAAGATCAGATAATGGATGGAAATTTACCTCAAATTAATTTAATAAGTTTTGTGAAGATCATGGAGTTAAAAGACACTTTTCAGCCCCAAGAACTCCTTAACAAAATGGAGTTGTTAAAAGAAAAAATAGAACTGTTGTTACACATTATTTTCGTCACCCTTATGATCGTTAATGATGTAAACCTATCTATTTCCTTCAGAGGGGTCAGTGGCTTGAATTCCTAAAGAAAGAAGAGAGAAGAACTTTCCCTGAGAGAATAAGTTGTATTTTCCTTTGTAAAAACCCTATTAAAGAGGATTTCCGTAGGCTTCTCTATACATAGGGTGCGGAAATGCCTAATTTTCGTAGGCTACACTTTATCTAGGCTACGGAGTTTCCGTAGGTTTCTCTATAGCTAGGGTGCGGTGGCCTTTGTACGTGGAAAAAATGAGCATTTTCTCGATGCTTCTAGAAGGAGAAGATTCTATAGTGAGGTTGCCTTTGAACGGTTTGGATCTTACTCGCTTTCATGATTTAGTGGGATCATCCTAACCTCCTCACCTTATCCTCTTCAGCTTATAAAAGGAGAGGAGCTCTCATGGAGAAATTTAGTTGAATTGATTTGGATTAAGCTTAGTTGTTTTGGCTTGAGATTGTTAGCTTGGTTAGAGTGGATTTGAGCTTTTCTTTGTCAAGATATATTGTGAGTAGCTATCATATCCATGGTCTCAGAATCCTTGGAGAAAGAGGTGTGTGGGAAGCAAGGAACTATTGGAAGGAACCTAACAACATCAAGGCATCTGGTTGTATCTTTCTTCCACATTATATAATACAGTGGCATGTTTCTTTTTCATAAAATCATTAGCATTTTATTACATGACTCCTTGATCACATGTTTAGGTTTTGATTGAATCAACTATTGTTGCTTTCACTTTGGTTGGCTTGCTTCATTGCAGATTTGATCTCACAAGAGAACCGGAGAGATGCAGGGACACCAAAGATATTAGGAAGAGATATTTAAAGGTATGTAATCCATTCATTCTTTGGTAGTAAATTCAATGATCGTAACTTAGGGAAAGCATCATCTCCTGTCTTGATTTGTTCAAGAGCTAGGTGGATCTAGGGGGATTGATTTGTGTCCACACTTAACAATGAGCCCGATAACAAAATTGGTGACTCCACTGGGGACATATTTTTTTCTTAGTTTGTCTTTATTTCTTGCTTTAATTTCCTGGTTTCTATTTTTTGAGTCACTAGGATATCCATTTTGACTCTATGATTGTTAAACTTCACTGGAAAACATTCTTGATTTTTTTATTTTTTCCATTTTTGTTTGGTTTCTGCACCCTTCTTTGAGGGACAATGAGGTGACTGAGGATTTCCTCACCCTATCTGTTTAGACCAGTGCGAAAACTCCGCACCCTACCCATTTCTGGCCTGCAATGATCAAGGATTTTTGCACTATCCTAGTCTTCCAACCTGCAGAGATTGTAAAAATTTGTTTTTGGTGGTTTTCCCTACCCATATCTGTGATGTGGTTTTGGGGTGAATTTTTGGGTTTGATTATGATCTGTTTACAGTCTTCTTGACAACTTTTAATCTTCTTTTAGCCATCTTTGCTTTGTTTTTTTTTGAAAGATTTGGTCTCTTGCATTGAGTTTCTTTCAGTTACAAAGCCTTGATTTTCTTTAGAATTGTTTGGTGAAAGAACTTTTTCTTTTATTGAATAGTTTGTGTTAAAAGAGAAAAATTGTTTGGGTTGATTTATTTTATAGAGAGTTGCTATTGCTTTTAGCTATCTTTGAAATGAAAATTTTAATTTCTTGCTTTATATTAGATTGGGGGCATCTTTTCATTTGAAGTAGCAAAATTGCATGATTTTTGGCAGTTTTTTTGTCTTGAATCCT
>JZKD02S1123489.1:1121061-1186359 GCA_000966675.3 Picea glauca | reverse complement strand
ATTGTTATATTTAATTTTTGTATTCAATACATTCTTGTTGATCAATTGTTGTGATTAATAAGTTTAATAATTAATACATTATTAAATTATTGAAAAAGAAGTAATATTGATTCACGCCCCCTCTTAGTATTGGCCAATATTTCAACATACCTATTTTGACTATGTTGTATGGATTAATATTGCAAAAGAAGAATAGATAATGGATACAATGTCCTAATAAGAGAGTTAAAGGGAAGGCCTTTTTTCAAATCTATCCTTTGATTTTAAACTATGCTAATTACTTTTAGGATTATAGTTGGAAATTTTCAAAGCAACAAGGTTAGTCTCCTTTGTTGTTTCATTGATTTGAGAGAAGTTTTTAACATAGTTCTTATAAATAACCCTTGGAAGAAGTTAGAAGGTATTAAGATTCCTTCTAGGTTGAGGGATGCAATAATAAGGCTTTATAAGAGGGTCATTATGAAATTTGGAAATAATGAGGATTTTTTTAGAGGAAATCAATTGTCATATAGGGGTTAAAGCAATGTTGTCCTCTCACCTTGCCCGCAGGGGTGTAGATCGATTAACAAGTGTCATGTAAATGGAAGGAAATATGTAAAGGAGGCCTCAAGTTCAATTCTCACCCCGATTTACTTGTGCTCCATACTTGCAGGATGTGTTGCGCACCTGGGGTTATAGTGGTAGCAGACAAGTATTGACCTTGTGTCATGCGAGTACGAGAACCGCGAGTTGTTGATTCCCCCAGAAAAAAATAAATAAAAATGTTGTCCTCTCACCTCTTATTTTTTATATTTATATTGACAGGTTAAATGATTTCTTTTATAAAATGAGTTGTATAGGCATGATGTTTATAGGATCAGTAATAATCATCCTTCCATATGAGAATGATATTATCATTTAGTGAGGTTCTCCTATAATCTTGACAAGAAGCTTAAAATACTCAAATATTTATGCACTTATTCCAATATACCTGTAATTAATATAAAACAAAGGTATGATTATTAAATAAAAAACAAATCACACACCTTGATTTTTTTCATCATAATAGCAACTCGAAAGAAATCAAGTTTTTAAATTATCTTAGCATTCATTTTCATCATAAGATAAATTGGAACTCTAGTGTTGAAAAATAATTAATGGAGGTTGGAAAGCTTACTTTGGTCTTGAAAGAAATGGTAAAGAGAAAACATTTTGATTTTGAGAAAAAATGATCATATTTGATAACCTTTTATCCCAATGATTTTTTATGGCTATGAGGTTTCGAGTTGTAGTATTTCTAAGGAAACTTAGAGGAGAGTTGAGAAAATCCAAAAATGATTTATAATAAATAAGTTAAGTGCAATACCTCTTATCCTATCCTCCTTTTAGAAGTTCGGCTCCCATCCATTAAGAGTAAGAAGTCACTATGATCAAGAATTTAATGTACAAGAACAAGCTAATTAACATGAAAAATAAGATCCTTCCTATCACTTCTTCAAACATTTGTAAAATCACTCAAGGCTCAAAAGAGGTTGGACACTAGAGATGTAGTATTTTGGTTAAACTATTTGGAGATAATGGAAGAGTATGCCCCCAAGATATAAATGGTGTTAAAGGCACTAACATAACTAAGTTTAAAAAGAAAATCATAGAGCTATATGGAAATTTAGAATAAGAGAAATTTTAGATATTATAAGGAAATCATTAATTCCAAATTAAAAAATCAAAATTATGTTTTCATTGTTTCTATTTCAAGAAAGAAAATAAATATTGAAAAGCTAAGAAACAATTCCATTGAGTTTCATAGTGAGATGGGTACTAGACAATATCTCAAATACCCAACACAATAATTTATAAAATTTGTAAGATGAATAATCTAAAGGATGAAAAGTACTTTCTCTTTCATTACTCAATCTACAGCAATATTAAATATATATTTTTGAAACATTTATAATAAAATTAAACTAAAATTAAATTCTAAATTATTAACTTATAAAAAACAATACAATTTTGGAAATATCATTTCTAAGTTATTCCATCATAAAACAATTTAATAAAATAAATTAACTATTTCAAATTGTATATAGTTAATAAACTAATTTTAATCATCAATAAAAATAACATTCAAAATATACATTTATCAATTAATTAAATATAAAAATAAAAGTATGTGTAAAATATACACATACCTTGTTATTCAATGAGTCAAGAAAATGTCCCTATCACATTGTGTCATGTTACTCTTCAGTTTGAAGCATGCAGATCATTCATCATTGTTATGCATATGTTTCCACGTCTCAGATAAATATTGCAGAGTTCTCATAATCGTTGTTTATTCGACCTTGAATTAAAAAATATTACAAGCATGTATGATGTATGATGTAGAATATTACAAAAATATTACAAGCATGATGTATGATGTAGAATATTACAAAAATATTACAAGCATGATGTAGAATATGATGTATGATGTAGAATAACAAAAATATTACAAGCATGTATGATGTATGATGTAGAATATTACAAAAATATTCTTGAGCATTATAGATCTATTAAAGCATATTTGAAGAAATTTAAGCACATTTGAAGAAATTTAAACATAGTGATTAAAGGGAAGACGGTATAGTAAAATCGATATACTATAACAAAATTGATATACGGGTGAAAAATGATCAAATAGATAAAGATATTTAAAAAATGATCAAATAGATAAAGATATTAATGGATAAAGAAATTAGATTACAAAGTTGGGGAAATTGGAACTTTTACATGTGTGTGCACACATTCAAGTTCTACTTCACACAAGTCAATAGATCTCATGGGATTACAAAGAATGCATTAAGTCACTTTTCCAAATAGTGTATGTTATTTTTTATATCGGGATTTTATATGATCCACTCTAATTCTTAGCAAGAATTAGAGTAAATTATAATGGGTTCAAAGGGAATTTGTTCCCAAGTATTTTTACAAATGCACTTCAAGCATGTGTTTAAGGTCCACAAATTCCCATTTACTTGGATAAAACTATTGAGAAAAATATATGTGAATGATATTTCAAATAAATAATGTGTATTATGTTATGTGAGTTATTGTTATGTTTATTGTAGTTTTATATTTGTATTTCTTTAGTTATGAATGTGTTGGTGTAATTCTAGATCATAGTCTATCTTATAGGGATATTGCACTTTACTGTACATTGTATTTTGATGTTCACAAGTCAGAGATATATTTTTGGTAAAAATATGTCATTTCTTTTTATTGTATGTTAGAGTTTATGGTTAGGTCCAACTTTGGAGTTACTCAAAATGATTTATGTAGTTAGTTGATAGTTGACTAGCAATAAATTTAGGTCGATCATATTTGATTTACAAAATTGGTCCTAACTAAGTTGAGTAATCGACTATGAACAATAAAAGGTTGAAATGTAATATTATCTCACTATTTTGGGGCCATCTTAGATTATTTAAATTTACATATCAAATTGGTTTTAGGGAAATATGTTATATTTTTGTGTGTGTGTGAGTGTGTGTTATGATCCAAACACCTAAATAGCATAAAAAAAGAAAGAGAAGTGACTCCACGTCTTGAGAATGATATAGAAGAATGAATATCATGCCCCTTCAAGGGGGAAACCTCATTTTACAATAGAAAAAAAGTACAAGATGAGAAGATTTCTAAAACTAGGTCTGCTTGGTATATATAGGAGGAAAATGGTATAATTACAATTAAAGGGTCTAGCCGACAACAATAATATAACAATAGAAATGTAACAACTCAATATCTATGGATTAACATGTCCCTCTCCTTCAAACAAGTGTTTCGCTCAACATTTGATTAGTTGTGGATGTTTATGCAAGAACAATGCATCTTTCCATGTCACATGTTCTAACGGTAGGTTCTTCCACTTGATGAGGTACTCAGTATTTGTGTTAGGGACCTAACCTCCCTAACCCCTCACATAGGTAGAATAATGTAATTCCATGTAAGAAAGGACAATATTAATAAGGCCTAGCAATAAGGAGGAATAAGTCAAATGTAAGGAGACCTAATAGAAGCTTCCACTTCTAGAAGGATCTTCCCTAGATTGTTCTTTTGGATAGATAGATTTAGTATAAATAGGAATAGAGGGTATGAGAAATCTTGTCTTGGAGATTATTGTAATAGAGCTCTGCTCTGCTCGAGGTTTCCCCGTCGAAGAGGAAAGTGAACATTGCTATCATTAATCAAGGTTCTCTTTTTGGTGTTATTATGGTATTATTCTGGTATTTTTTTGGTTATATTATTGTTTCTCTATCATTTATTTTCTAAAATATTTATGTTCTGCATGCTATTTTATATCTGGAATACTACAAGTGGTATCAAAGCACCTTCATTGGAAGAAAATTGTGGGTTAAATTTTATCAGGGTAGAGACATATTATGGTGTCTTAAAGATACAAAGATTTGTCATTACGCGCAAAAACCTATGGTTGAGGAGTTATACATGCAGGAAATACAAGTGGTACTTAAGCGCACATTTTTATTCCACCCTTGTAACCCCTGTTGGTACCCCTTCGAGTGGTATTGCATCAAACAACACCTGTATATGGATCAACCTAGATCTCTTGAAGCCTTCCATAGATAAATCGATCGACCTCCTAACTGTTATAGTGCTACTGAGAACAACACATAGGAAGATACTCTCTAATACTTGGGTATTCAGGTAGTACAAATAAGGGCATGGTCTAGCCTCCTTAGTTGGTGCCCTAAGATATTGGGTCGAGTATTGCTGTAGGACCCCACATATATATCAGAGAGATATAGCACAGGGTAAACCCTTGTCTATAGAAACCCTGGATATCCTACCCCTGGGGATGGAAACAAAAACAGAACATGCAAGATTTGTTGTCGCGCAACTGTTCCTTTTGCATTCTAGTTGCGAAATTACTACACATTTCTTCCTGTTAAGCATTTGGGCATTTCTTCACTGTAGTATTATTCAGGTCGGAGTATAATTCCGCAAGAGTAAAAAACAAAAAGTATAGTGGTCTAGTCGGAACACTTATTTGGGACCTATTCCACTGGGTTCCTCTCTTCACCTTGATTCTAGTAATACCTATCATTTTTAACACAATTGTTTTGTGGACCCGACCCTTCTTTGACACCCTTATTTGGCCCCTATCTCATCAGATCCCCCTTTTCACCCCGATCACAGTGGTACCTATCATTTGAAACCCTTATTTTCAGTGGTCCCACCCACCCCTCCATACCCCTTGTGTTTCGCCTATACCATTTTCCTACCCATTTTTCCAAATGGCTACCACACAATCCCAAGAACTAAATACCTTGATTGCTGATACCCACCAGAATCAGGAAGACATCAAGAATATCAATGCCAACCTTAGCTCAATCAATTCGGTTATTCAAATCCTTTAGGAACAGTGTTCCTACATCAAAGACCTCAAAGCCACCTTTGAACACTTCATGGCTTATTCCCAGAACCCTTCCTCTTCTGAACAACAATCTTATTAGGATGACCATGAATCTTCCCATTACCAAGGTCCTCATACTACCCACTTTTCTTGAGACCTCCTCCCTCCCATAATTGAGGTGAACAAATTTGATGGATTAGATCCCACAAGTTGGGTCACCCAAATGGAACATTATTTCTCTTTTCATGACATTACTAATGATTTATCCAATATTCATTATGGTGTCCTACATCTAGATCCAAAATGATGGAAATGGTGGCAATGCAGAAAAAAGGCACACCAAGGCTATGTTGCTTGGACATAGTTTGTGGCCGAAATTTATGACTTCTTTGACTCTAACACCAACCATTTAGGACGTTTGACCAAGTTAAAGTAGTCAGGGATAGTGGAAGACTTTATTTTTTCATTTGAACACTTGGCTTTCAAAATAGAGTTCATGCCAGATGATTTCTTTAGGGAATGCTTTATCAGTGGCCTCAAATATTAAATTCATGCCCATGTTCTCATGGAACGCCCCCATACTTGGTTGGAAGCTACTCAATGATCCAAGGAAGAGCAATATATTATATCCTCCCAGACCCACAAAACCTCCTTTCCTTCTCACCCTAAACCCACCAATTATGCCCCTCCTGCAACTCCCCTCAAGATTTAGAAACTAACCAAGGATGAAATGGTTGAACGTCAACTTAAGGGTCTTTGTTATAATTTTGATGACAAATATTTTCTCGGGCACAAGTGTAAGGAACATAATATTTTTATGGCTATGACTAAGGATATTTTTGAAGAAGATGTTGTTGTTCCATCTATGAAGGAAATACCACCGCCATCTGAACTGACTCTACCCTCTGATGCACAAGTCATTGACCCGATGATTTCACTTAATTACCTCACTAGTTCTATGCTCCCTAGACTCTCAAATTAATTGGTTACATCAAAAATAGGAAAGTCATCATCCTTATGGATAGTGGTAGCACCCATAATTTTACTCATTGTCACATTGCCCAAAAAATCAATTGTTACATTTGTGTCGTCAATAAATTTCAAATCATGATTTCCAATGGAGGTTCCATGAAATGTGGGGGATGATGTGAAAATGTGTGAATCCAAATTGGTCAGTATCACCTAAAATACCATATGTTTTCTATAGACATGGGTGGTTTTGACATTGTTCTTGGTGTTGAATGGTTACACACTCTAGACCCCATTCTCATGTATTTTAAGGAATTAACCATGGAATTCCAATAGGAGGGACAACAATATAAATTCCAAGGCATCACAACATGCTCCCCTGAGATCATCAGTTCCCATCGCATGGAAAATATCCTCAAAAAAGGTCATTCGAGCATTATAGCCCAACCCCACTCCATTCATGTTGTTGATACACCTTTTGTGCATCCCAACATCCAATCTATCATTTCCCATCACCAAGTTGTTTTTACCACTCCTAAAGAACTTCCCCCTTCCCATGGAGTCCATGATCATTCCATCCCTCTCATCCTAGGAAATATTCCTCCCAATGTTTGTCCTTATCGTCATCCCTTTTCCCATAAGAATAAAATTGAGAAAATTGTTCATGAATTGCTAGAACAAGGTTTTATTTGTCCTAGTACCAGCCCCTATTCTTCCCCTGTGTTCATGGTACTCAAGAAAGAAGGTACTTGGAGCATGTGTCATGCTTTCCGCACCCTCAACAAACTCACAAACAAAGAAAAATTCCCCATTCCTATCATTGATGAACTCTTAGATGAATTGAGTGGTGATTAGTACTTCACCAAATTGGATCTACATTCTGGATACCACCAGATCAGTATGAAAGAAGAAGACATTCCCAAAACTACATTTCTCACTCATGAGGGTCATTATGAATTCTTGGTAATGACCTTTGGATTGTGTAATGATCCTTCCACTTTCCAAAGTCTTATGAATCATGTCTTCCGTCCTTTTCTCCGTCATTTTTTATTAGTTTTCTTTGATGATATTCTCATCTATAGAAAAACTTGGCCATCCTATCTCTCCCATGTGAATCAAGTTCTCCATCTACTCTCTAAGAAACAACTTTTCCTCAAACAATCTAAATGTGCCTTTGGTGCCTCAGAAGTGGAATACCTGGGTCATATTGTCAGCAAGGATGGTGTCTGAGTGGATCCTAAGAAAAATGAATCTATGAAGGATTGTCTTTTCCCTAAAAATATTAAGATATTGCATGGTTTTTGGGGTTTAATGGGCTATTATAGGAAGTTTGTTTGGAATTATGGAAAAAATGTAGCTCCTCTCACTTCTCTCCTTAAAAATAATGATTTCACTTGGACTTCAACTGTAGATCATGCCTTCCAAGAATGAAATATATTATGTGCTCGATCCCTGTCCTAGCACTTCCAGTCTTCATAAATACCTTTGTCTTGGAATGTGATGCTTCAGGGAAAGGAATTGGAGCTGTTCTCAAGCATTATGGCAGGCCTTTGGCCTTCACTAGAAAATAGATTTCCGAGCGACATTTAGGCCAATCCATTTATGAAAAGGAAATGTTATATATTCTACATGATGTTGATCTATGTAAACCTTATTTATTGGGTCAACGATTCCAAATCAAAATTGATCATCAAAGTCTCAATTATTTCCTGGAACAACGAATTTCATCCCTGACGCAACAAAAATGGGTGACCAAGCTATTTGGTTATGATTATGAGATCATTTACAGGAAGGGAAAGGAAAATGTAATGGCCGACGCTCTTTCTTGGAAATATGAAGAAGACGGGTCCCTTTTCTCCCTCTCCTTCATTTTACCATATTGGCTCCAAGATGTTCGTCAGGAATGGCTACAAGACCCCAAAATTTCTCACATTCTCCGCCAATTGCAACAAAATTCTTCAGTTTCTCCAAGGTACTCTTGGCACAATGAAGAGCTTCACTATAAAGGTTGTTTGTATTTATGCAAGCAATCACAACTTAAATCCACAATGCTTTCTGAAATTCATGCCTCACCCACAACTGGGCATTCAGGGTTTACCAAAACCTATGAACAGGTAAAACATAATTATTTTTGGGATGGTATAAAATAGGAAATCTACACCTTTGTGGCTGAATGTGAGGTATGTCAATGCAACAAGGGAGAAACTGTCAAATCTCTGGGCGCACTCTAACCACTTCCGATTTCCCCTGCTATTTGGTGAGATATTTCTATGGATTTAAATTTGGTCTTACCTAAATTAGGCAATAAGTTAGTCATCATGGTGGTTGTATATCATCTCTCCAAATATGCTCATTTTTGTGCTCTTCAACACCCATTCACAACCACCAAAGTGGCTCAAAACTTCATGGATAATATCTTTAAACTTCATGGCATGCCTAATTCTATTGTCTCTGATAGAGACCCCACTTTCACCAACACTTTTTAGAAAGAATGTTTCAAGCTACAAGGCACCCAATTGCATCTCAGCACTTCCTATCACCCCCAGACGGATGTCCAAACTGAAGTTGTAAACAAGTGTTTGGAAAAATATTGGAGGTGTTTTTCATATGAGAGGAAAAATCTGTGGGCACAATGGTTACCCCTAGCTGAATGGTGGTACAACACATATTACCATACAAATACTCACATGACTCCTTTTGAATCATTCTATGGACAACTCCCCCCATCAGTTCTATCATATATGCTAGGGGTCTCGAAGGTTCAGGAGGTTGAAAAAAATATTACCGTATAAAAGGCTATTCTTCATGCCCTCAAAGACAATTTGGTCATGGCTCAGAATCACATGAAGCAACAAGCATATCAAGGTCATTCCAAACAACATTTTTTTGAAGGGGACCATGTTTTTCTTCAACTACAACCTTATAAGAAGACTTCACTCAAAGTTGAACACTGTCAGAAAATTGCACATAATTTTTATGGTCCTTATATAATGCTCAAGCATGTGGGATCGGTGGCCTATTATTTATCTCTACCCAATCATTCGAAGCTCCATCCTGTTTTTCATGTTTCTTTCTTAAATAAGGTGATTGGAACTAAGTGAAAAACTCAAACTAGTCTCCATGAGTTGGATGAAGAAGGTTCTATATGGTTGCATCCACAAGCAATCTTCACCCAATGAAAGCGTCATCTCCATCAGTGCACCATCAAGGAAGTGTTAGTCCAATGGAAAGATACAACTCCAAAATATGCCACATGGGAGTTGACCACCATTCTACAACAATTTCCTCATCTTAAGCCTTCAGGACAAGGATATTCTTCAAGGGGGAGGGCATGTTAGGGACCTAACCTCCCTAACCCCTCACACAGGTAGATTAATATAATTCCATGTAATAAAGGCCAATATTAATAAGTCCTAATAATAAGGAGGAAAAAGTCAAATGTAAGAAGACCTAATATAAGCTTCTTCTTCTATAAGGATCTTCCCTAGATCATTCTTTTGGATAGATAGATTTAGTATAAATAGGAATAGAGGGTATGAGAAATCTTGTCTTTGATATTATTGTAATACAATTATGCTCTACTAGAGGTTTCCCCCTCGAAGAGGCAAGTGAACATTGTTATCATTAATAAAGGTGCTCTTTCTAGTGTTATCCTGGCATTATTCTGGTATTGTTCTAGTTATATCATTGTTGTTCTACCATTTCTATGCTAAAATTTATGTTTTGCATATTATTTTATATTTGGAATACTACAAATTGCTCACTTTCATAGTTATTTGATCCTTGTTTCAAGGATTATTTCATGTTCTTGCATGATTTTCCCTTCTTTATTAATCTATGGTAAAATAGTTTGAAATTGTATATGGTTTTTGATTACCTTCTTTAAGAAGGAAAAATGGAAGACTATATGTACACGTGAAGATGGAGGAAACTCCAATTTTGTAATCCATACTTTCAATCCTCTGCAACACCTTATATGGACCATAGTACTTGGGTGTTAATTTATTGTCCTCTCTTTTTTTTTCTTGAGGAACATTTGTTTGTATGGTTGTATCCTTAGAAATACCTAATCACCCACTTCATATTCCCTTTCACCATGATTTTGATTTTCTTGTTATTTGAACCTATTTTTTGGTGTAACCAAGCTTTCCTTCAATAGTTTGAGAACCTCGTGTTGGTGCTCTATGTGGCCCTCCACTACTTGAACCTTCTCTTTCCCTTTCAAGGGTATGTGATGGATGGAGTATGATATCCATAACTTTCCATTAATGGGGAAATTTTTGATGAAGTATGGAAGAACATGTTGTACTGCCATTTTCCCAAGGGAAACCACTTGACCCATTATGTCTTTTTATCATATGGAAAGTAATGAAGATACCTTTTTTTCATTTATTCACAATATCAATTTTCCCATCTGATTGAGGATGGTAAGAGGATCTGTGAGGCAACTGTGTACCCAAACAATAAAATAATTCATTCCAAAAATTATGAGTGAAAAACAGATCTTTATCACTTACAATAATATTGGGAATTCCATGTAGCTTATGAACTATTTCCATGAATGTTGTAGCTACTGTAATTTATTTAAAAGGATGAGAAAGAGAGAAAAAATGGGCATATTTTGTGATTCAATCCACCACTACCATGATGACATTCTTTCCTTCAGACTTTGGTAGACCTATAATAAAATCCATAGAGACCTATTCTAAACGTTGACTTGGTATGGTTAATTGTTGTAGGAGACCTAGGGTATTTATTGTCTCTCCCTTATTCTATTGGTGAACCAAACATTCAACCAAAACGTTTTGGACATCAATTTTAAGTCCTTCCCAAAAAATATTCTTCTTGATCATGTGGTAAGTTTTTAGGATCCTTGAATGTCCTCCTATAGAGGAAGTGTGCAATTAAAAAAGGACCTTTTGTTTGAGTTTTTAATTCTTACATAAATATAGGCAGTATTTATACCATAGTGAATCATTCTTCCATAAAAAATTATGTAATGCAATTGGGCCCTCTTGTAGTTGTTGAATGATCTTGCATATCTTCTGATCTTTCTTCCATTCTATCCTTGTTTCTTCCACCCAATCAAATTGTGGAACAAAAAAAACACAAATTAATTCCTTTGTGTCTTCTTATTTCCTTGAAAGTGCATCTACACCATATTTCTTTTTCCATTTTTGTAGATAATTTCACTATTTTAAATTTCCCATAAAAACATTTATAGAAAAAATTCCAAAATGAATCATTTGAGAATGATTTCAAGACTAGTAAAAAACCCTAAATTGCACAGGATGTATATATATCATAAAGTACAATGAACCAAAACTTGAAATTTTTATCACACGTACTTTGCCATGTCTCCTCAATCTTGAAAAATTTTCATAGTTTCAAACTTCACCAAAAACAAGTTATAGTGAAAATTTCCAAGATGACTTATTTGAAGGAGAAAAACCGTAGGATCATATTATCTAAAACCAAATGTCATGCTCCAATCACCCAAATAGAATAAAAAGATAAATATAAGTGACTCCAAACATTGAGAATGAGAGACAATAATGAATGCTAAGCCTCTTTGAGGGGCAATCTCCCTTTACAATAGAAGAAATGTACAAGATGACATGATTTCTAAAACTAGGTCGTGTTGGTAAATATAGGAGACAAAGGATACAATTACAATTAAAGGGTCTAGCCAACAACCCTAATATAACAATAGAAATGTAATAACTCAATATCTAGGGATTAAAAATACATGCATATACATATACATATATGTATACATATACATATACATATACATATGCATGATCTCTTAGATCGGTCCATCGTTCAATATATTTATAATGTATTATGATGTTACTTGTGCTTTAATGCTATAACTTTTGTTGAATGATCTTGCATATCTTCGGATCTTGATTCCATTCTATCCTTTCTTCTTCCACCCAATCAAATTGTGGAATCAAAATAACACAAATCAATCCCTCTATGTGTTCTTCTTTCCTTGAAAGCACATCTACACCAAATTTTATTTTCCATTTTTGTAGATAATTTCACTATTTGAAATGTCCTAGAATTTTTTTATAAAAACAATTCCAGGGGGAATCATTTGAGACTAATTTTAGGGATAATGAAAATCCTTAACTTCCACAGGATATATATCAAAATATATAATGAACGAAAACCTAACTTTTTTTTATCACAATTACTTTTCTATGTCTCCCTAGTCTCCCAAACATTTCATAGTTTGGAACTTCAACAAAAAAACATTATAGAAAAAAATTCCAAGATGACTCATTTAAAGGAGAAACAATCTAGTATCGTGTGTTCCAAAATAAAATAATGAGGTATTTTCATCCAAAAATATCCAATGAAGGATATTCAACATGATTTAAAACCCCGATTGATTTTGGATCTAGAATGGCTTGACCCTTAATGGAGAAACTGGCCTACAGAATACCCAATGGTGGGGGATGATTTGATCTAATGGTATAGATTTATTTAAGGGATGAATATACTTGAATATTAACAATTTAACTTGCCTCCAAAATATCCAATGGTCATAACTAGCTTGATCGACGATCCATGTTAATTTCGGGCTAAGGAATGAGTGACCAATAGCAAGGTCTTTTCATCCCAAAATGAACCATGCGACGACATGTGTCCTACCATTTATCAACTAGGGATACCATTTACACTGTGAATTATGCCACATGGATACCACTTTTCACCTTCACATCTCACAAACGTCACTAGTACAAAAACGCCCAAACACAATTTTTAAAAAATGTCAATTTTGTCAATATTGCCTATTTTTTTTTTAAATAAATTTCGTGGAATTCATAGACTCAACTCCTTAAGTATGTATTTACTTCATGAAATTCAAGAATGCAACTATAAATTCGATACATGTACCCATTTAATTGATCTTTCTGAGCCATTCAAGCTCCAAATTTCTCCTGGAATTTAGGGTTCTTCCCCAAATTTCCCAATTTCTTCCATGGATAAATTTGAAAATTCATAATGTCCCACTATGTAGCCATGGATTTAAAAACTTCATGCCTATGTAACTCACCTTATACCAAATTTGACCACATCTAGGCAATTTCAAACCCATAATTTTTGAAATTAAACATTTTTCCCAATTTCTCTCCTTGAGGAATTTTGTCAAATATTTAATAGGAAATATGTAAATTCTTTATGTCCATATTGGTTCTTGGACCATGTAGCCTAAGTTATATAACCATAGATATGATATCAATATATAACATACCCAACCACTCTTGTACCTGCTGGGATGGTGGGATACTTGGAAACTTTCTTTAATTTCCACAATTTCACCATACCATTCAACTTTGATACCATATAGTTATTTTTCCCTGTCATATAATGCAATTCTACATGGATAAAGACATACAAACACATGCTAACTCATGTACACCTACAAAATAATAAAATTAATAACTAGTATTTAAGCATACAACAACTGCACTCATATTTACACATCATAAACAAATTAAAAGCACATATAACACAACACTTATCTTTAATAATGAATTACACTGATTGGTTGTTGACATGGGACATTCCTCCTAGCTGTAGACACTATTGCACTAGGTATTTATACAATGGGACACCAAAAAGTTGAGTCTATGAGTCCACAAGGAAAAATGAGCATTCTCTTCACCCAATTTCTCACTAATTTCACATCATGTTCACTCACACAACCATCCCAAATCACCCGCGCTCTTTCCCCCTTCATCCTGCATAACCCAAAGAGGGGATCCCCTTCTCTACAATATAGTCCCTCAGGATATCACACCTCTTTCCTAGAATCTAATATAGACTGGCTAAGAAAATATCAACGTTGGTATCTACATGGATCCTCAATGGCAATTTGCACAAAATAATTACATAAATGTAGTTTACTAGTTTATCCTTTGGCTTAATGCACACAATAATCAAAATTCTTCCTCTATTACATGCTTCATTCAATTTCCCATCGTAGCTCATAGCATGCTAGGATGGACATAGGATGATTGATAGGATAATTATAATGGTCTCATTTTCCACTAAGCTCTCTGCTTAAATATGCATGGCTCTTTTTTTACAAGAAACACTCAAGGAGCCTCTCTCCCACTACTTGGGAACTCACCCCGTCACTTAGGGACTTTGGTACATTACATGAAATAAAGACCTAGGCTTAGAAATATTTTATTATATTCATGGCTAATCCCCCTTAATACCCCTCTCATTCCTCTCTCATGGAATCATATCCCCTCATCATTTTAGTCTGCTTGTCTCACAAACAATGATGTATTTTTATTGACATCTTTGATGAACATCATTTACATTGTCTGGCCCTCAACCATACTATTGAGCTCATGGAATAAATCACATATTTACATTACATTGCATTTCCAGGGACAAAAAATGGGGTTTTACATAAACAAATGGATGAAATAACAACAAAGGGATTGTGTTTCAATTGTGATAACTAGTAGAGTAAGGGGCATAAATTCATTGAGAAGAAATTACTCTACATAGACTATGAAGAGGAATAATATCAAGAATTAGAACCATTATATGATATATAAATAGAAGAGACTACTCTAACCATATGTTTTCATGCATTGGATGGCATTAGTATTTTGCAAACCCTCAAGATATAAGGATATATAAAAAAGATAAAATGTAACAATGTTGATTGATTATGGTAGTACTCATAACTTCATTGATTTAAAATTAGTGAAACTTTTGAGTTTCTTTATATATCCAACACTAGAGTATCAAGTAATGATTGTATATGGGAGTACCATAAAATTTTCAAGGAATTTCCATAGTATTAATCTCATTAGAGGGGAGTATTTATTGGATAGTCCCATAATTAAAATCCAAATGGGTGGTGTTGATGTTGTATCAGGGATCTAATGGTTACAATAATTTGGAACAATGGCCCTTAATTTTTAGAAACTTTTCAAGAGTTTTTCCCCACAAGGAAAGGAAATTGAACTCAAAGGTATCCAAGGTAAACCATCTAAAGTGATAAGCTCTAACAACATGACAAAATTACTCAAAAACGGACACCATGGTTTAATTTAACAATTGTGCTTACTAGATGTTCAAACATCAAGACCCTCTACTCTGGTGGATCTCCAAAACATTATCGACAATCATTCCAAGGAATTTTGGAGAGATTCCTAAGGGTCTTCCACACCTACTTGAGATCATGACCATGATATTCATTTTCAATCAATATGTGTACCACCTAAAGTTAGGCCTTACAAGTACCCATATGCACAAAAGAGTGATATTGAACATATGATTCAACAAATGTTAGAGGATGGAATGATCCAACCTTGCCAAAACAATTCTCTTCATGAATGGTGATGGTTAAAAAAAGGAAGGTTCATGGCACATGTATGCAAATTATAGACAAATCAACAAAATGACCATTAAATATATGTTTCTTATCCTTATCATTGATAAATTATTAGATGAATTGCATAGAGAAATTTTCATTACTAAGTTGGATATCCATTATGGATATCATCAAATTAGAGTGAGGAAATAAGACATACCCAAAATATCCTTTAGAACACATGAAGTTCATTATGATTTCTTGGTGATTCCATTTATCCTTGCTAATTCATATTCAACATTTTAAATCTTAATGAGTTATATTTTCAAACCCTTCCTCAGAAAATTTGTGTTAGTATTTTTTGATGATATACTAATATACAACAAATATTGGGAAGAGCATGTGCACCATGTTGACATGGTGTTGAAACTATTGGAAGACAAATAACTATATGAAAATCCTTCCAAGTGTGCCTTTGGGTTTCAAGAAGTGGAATATTTGTGTCATATTGTATCTCATGAAGGTGTCAAAGTGGAACCTAAAAAAATTAAAGTTATGATGGAATGCCCAATTCCTAGAACCTTGAAGAATCTTAGATGATTCTTAGGATTGATGGGATATTAATGCAATTTTGTTAAGAATTATGGTCAAATATTAGCACCTTTAACAAAATTATTAAAAAAGGAGGAATTTTCTTGGATTCAAGAAGCAACCAAATATTTTTAAAAACTTAAGGAGGTTATGTGTGCAACTCCTATCCAATACAATATGCTTGATTTCAAAAACATTGTTGAGTGTGATTCCTCAAGACATGGCTGATCCATATTATTTTGAGAATGAAATGAAGGTGGAAATATAATAAGCAAATACACATATATATTTCCAGAAACAAGGAGATACAATAATGCTCAATTTTTATTAATAACATAAATGTACAAAAACTGTAAAAATACAGAGTGAATGAACTCACTAGAATGGTGGTAGCTTGTCTCTGAGAAGAGATGTGATGGATACAATCATTTGAAAGAATATTATGATGTTTACAATGAGGCTCCAAAGCACTTTTTAACATAAAAAAAATCCAAAACCCTAACCCGGAAGATGAAACGCCATAAGGTTTGCGGACACCAATGGGGGTAGTTGATACGTCAACTTCCCAAGGGCATAAATTTTGCATACGATCTTCGTTTGGGGCGTTCAATACCTCATCAGAAAGGTATATTCGAGGAGTAAATCTTCCATTGGGGATGAAGGCATGATGAGAAGAATTCCTATCCCCCAAAAAGTTCAAAAAAACATCGTTTAGGGCCTCAAAATGACCGCAGAAGTTTGGGAGTCAAAAAACTGTAAAAAATTGCCAACATGGAAAATCATTCTTTGAGCCAATGGAATAGGTGGGTGTACATAGATATCCATATGTATCAATGGAATTGGTAAAATTTTAATGTAATAAGTAAATTCCCTCGCCTTTGAAATAAGCTATATTAAAGGAAATAGCTTAACTAGACCCGTTTATGAAAATGATATCTTGGAAATATTAAATGTAATTAAGAAATGGATCTCATACCTAATAGGAAGACATTTCAAGGTAAAAATGGATCATGATAGTTTGAAGTACTTTTTGGAAAAATGATTATGTTCAAAAGAGAAAAAAAAAAGGGTTAAATATGCTAGGTTATGAATTTGAAATTATCTACAAAAAAAAAGAAAAAAAGAAAATATGGTGGAAAATTCATTTTCAAAGAAAGAAGAAGACATAGAGGGTTTAATGTGTGCAATTTCCATTATGCAATTTGATTGGGTGGAAAAATCAAGGATATAATGGAAGCAATATCAAAAGGTATGCAAGATCATTCAACAATTACAAGAGGACCCAATTGCATTAGATAATGTTTTTTGGAATAATGATTTACGGTGATATTAAGATAACCTATATTTATGTAAGAATTACCAACTCAAATAGAAGGTCCTTTTGGGATTGTACACTTCTCCTATAGAAGATTCTTGAAAAATTACCATAGGAGATCAAGAAGGATTTTCTCTGAGAATGTCTTAAAACTAATGTTCAAAAGTTTGTGGTTGAATGTGTGGTCTTCTAATAAAATAAGGGAGAGAAAATCAAGACCTCGATTCTCCTACAACCATTAGCCATACCAAGTCAACATTGGAAGAAGTTTCAATGGATTTTATTACAGGTCTACCAAAGTACAAAGGAAACAAATGCCATCATTGTAGTAGTGGATTGACTCACCAAGTAAGCCCATTTTATTTTCTCTTTCTCATCCTTTTAAAGAAATTAAGGTAGCCACAAAATTCATGGAAATGGTTCAAATGCTATACATGGAATCCCCAAGATTATTGTAAGTGATATAGATCCAATCTTCATTGGATTTTTTTGGACTAAATATTTTCTTGTTTGGGTACTCAATTGGATCACATCTCCTCTTACCATCCTTGATCTGATGAGGAAACTAATATTGCGAAAAAATGTCGAGAAGGGTATATTTGTCTCTTTGCATATAATAAATGGACACTATGGGTCAAGTGGTTTCCCTTGGAACAATGGTGGTAAAACATGTCCTTCCATACTTCATAAAAAATGTCCCCATTTATGTCACTTTATGGATATCAGCCTCCATCCATCACGTCACCCTTGAGAGGGAGATATAAGGTTTAAGCAGTGGAAGACCACATATAGAAGCAAAAATAGTTTAAAAAACTATTGAAGGACAACTTGGTTACAACACAAAATAGGATGAAACAACAAGCATATCAACATCACATTGAAAGGGAATTTGAAGTGGGGGATTGGGTAGTTTTGAGGCTACAAACATAAAAAATATATGTCCCTCAAGAAACAAAAGAAGGGAAATAAATTAGCACCCAAGTACTATGGTCCTTATAAGGTTTTGTAGAGGATTGGAAGTATGTCTTAAAATTTAGAGTTACCTCCATCGTCACATGTAAATCTAGTCTTCCATGTTTCTTTGTTAAACAAGATAATTGGTGATAAGATTCTGGTTGAATCTATTTTACCAAAGATTAATAGAGAATGTAAAATCATAGTAGAAACATAAAAAATCCTTGAAACAATGATTCAATAGTTGTAAAATTGAGCAATTACCGAGTGCATCATCAAGTGGAAGAACCTACCAGTAGAAGAGGTGACATGGGAATATGAGTTCTTTATGCAAAAACATATGCAACTAATCAATATTGTTTCCATCAATGCCAAAGGGGGAGGTTGTTGAAATATTGGTTGTCATTGATGTCAACTCTTGAACATGAAGTTAACAATTTGCATGTGAAGTTAACAAGTTGCATGTCATTAACAAGACATTATGAGTTGGCCCTACATAAAGAAAAAGGAAAATTATCGGGAAAAAAAACCCAGCTGATTTTAGAAAATTATCATATGAATCTAAATATGACCAATAACTAAGAACTAACTTGAGTGACATTATTTTTCAACTCGATTTTCTTATTACATGCATAAACAAAGAGATACCTGATAATTAAAAATTAAAAAAAATGCAATAACATTAAAACTCAAATTTGAGGCATCATATGAAAGAATTTGGCTCCCGAAAAGTATCGAAGTGGATTCCGATAATAATTGGCACGATAGTGAAATTTTAGAGACACAAATCCATGTAAAAGTTCAGCCCAATCAAATAAGTGAACCAAACTTTATGACTCTTGAAAATCCCTTCATTTTTTAATGAGATCCTCATTGGAAACACATATATACAGAGAAGAGTCAATTGAATATGTTTTGTGTGAATATAGATTTTAAGATCTGAGGCGGTGAAACAAAGGTAGTGAAGTTCAACGAAGGGATAATTTTACAGGATCCAAGTGTATGGAAGAAATGTTACTACAACATTGTCTTTGAGGTAATCCGCTAGTTGTAGAAGGGAAAAGTGCAGACATCCATGAGCAAGCAGTGTATAGGTCATGAATTTTTGAAGAATACAAGTAGAAGATCAGAGATCTAATCCACCATGTTAGCTATAGATTGAAGGTATGCCTTCCTGTGTATGTTAGGGTGTGTATACTGAAGAAATCAGGTACATATATATATCTTAGTCATTCATAAGCATTTGATTTGGAGAACCCTCGTGTGGATCTTGGTATGAGGTATGTGTGGTTGCACTCTTGATGAGATATCGATATCAATATCAGCAAAAAAGATATCAGAAACAATAACAACAATAGGTTATCAATTACAGTGACAAAGATAGTGGCAGATTGGTCTACATTTATATTTCAGGGCAGTTGGACGGGGCAATGAAAGGGGGTTGTAGACTCCTTTCATTTGTTTTCGGTAAACTAGTGAGTTGGAGCTTCCTTTAGGTTGAAGCCAATAAATAGGGGTTTGGAGGCTCCTTCCAGTTGTAGTTGGAGAAATAGGAAGTTGGTGACTCCAATGAATGTACTCTTTGATAAATCAGAAAAGCATTTCATGGTTTTCTCCCACATTGATTTTCCATGTAAAATTATGGTGTATTGTGTTTATGTGATGTTTATGCATTGAATTACGGTGTTGTTGATATATTGAATGCTAATAATAAACTATTGAAAATTATTGGGGGTTTTATATCGTGGTTAAACGTAACTATTGTGATGATATTAATTCACTCCCCCTCTCAGTATTCCAACAATGGTCATCATGTTTCATTAAAGGAACATTGGCCCATATTAAAAATGGCCCCATTGAAGATAATAACAAATATCTAGGGTGTAAATACTTTATTAAATAACATCATGACACAAAAATTTCATGGAAAGACATGGATAAAATCAAGATCTTCATGCTATTGATTAGGGGTATCTAACCTAGATTTTATAGTTTATTAGTGAATTATTAGTGTAAATATATTGAATATTATTTCTTAGTGATACGTGAAATTTCAATAGTGTTCAACTTATAGGTGGTATTTAGATATGGAGGAGTTGTTGAAAAATGATTATAAAGTGTGTACATTGGATTTGACCAAGGCCATCTACATTCCTAAAGTATATGATGTTTGAGGGCTCATCCATTATTTTTCTATAAATTTTTATTCCAAAAAATATGTTGTGGAAGTGATTGAAGCTAGCAAGTCATCCATGTCTTTGACATCCACCACCTTTATAAATATGCTAAGACTTCTTGCACCAACCTGGGTTTCGAAGGTTAAGGATGCATATTCCTTCATGAATACACATGGATATGAGATTCTATTATGAGTAAATTCTTGATGCATCCAACCACTGACAATGTCACAACCCACCAAATTAACATTGTTGAATTAATAGATCCATACCAAGGAGTTGCATATATTTTTTCTAAGATTATTAGCTAGGAAAGAATATCAAAGTTTCCCATGTATGTTTTACATATTATGCATTATGTGGTAAATAAGGGTGTTATATTTTATTTGGGTGAGCTAATATCAAATGTGATTTCCCACTAGTTGGTCATTTTTAACAAAACCCAAAGATTCTTCATGGCCTTGTATTTGGTATGTGCAATCCTAAATTCTTGGCTCCCAAAGGGGAAATTCACATAGATTCGGAACCCATTCCATTATGGTATCCTATGTTTTGGAGGCATAAGGACCCTTTCAAATTTCACAAATATCAAGTTTGGATTGTAACAAGATTACAAAAATATTTATTAGGAAATCCCCAAAAATATTAATGATAGATGCTTGATACCTCCTATGAGGGAAGGGTAAATTTATGTACAAGGAAATAAATACCTATATTCAATTGCACATTTTTTATGGGAAACAATATATGTTACCCATGTTTTTGACCAATAGGATTTTTCTAAATGAATTCTACCAAAAGTAGTATTCATTTTCCAAAGGAAAGAAAAGAAATCAATCCATTACTACTCCTTTCAAATTTATAGGTATCATGGTTATAATTATGGTTCACATGAAAAAGTTATCTTAGGGTTTGCAATCCCTCAATTTAAAATAGGTTGAGGCTATTAAGGGTTGCAACCCTAAAGAAAGTTCTAAATATTTCATCACTAAATAGAAGTATGGATCCTATTTTCCTTATTCCAAATGAAAGGTAAATCGTTGTAGAGATAATGATGGTCTTGAGGTCAAGAAAGGACCTATTAGTTATCATAGTGATGAAGTTATACATTACACTAATTTACACACTCTTATCATTTCCACTACCAGTGTTAGAGGTAAACAATCTAGGGAAATATCTTCGGTGATGTTAGGAACTAGACACCAATTGTAAATCAAAGAGGTTGATCATCATCCAGTGGAAGGGGTGGTTCTATGTCCTATTATTGGAGAAACAACATTACCTCTTTTAGGAAGCCTACTACTACTAATCCCCCCAAAGAGGACACAATACGTTATAATGATGGCATAGATGACCATAACCCACAATGAGGAAAAATAGAGAAAGATCATGATATCCCTAAGAAGAAGAGATCACCTAAAAATGAAATGTAACTCAATTTGTCAAAGTAATTGATGATATCATGGAGGTTTAACATGAATTTGAGACAATATCAACATGGTTCTTTGCACAATTGAGAATCAATTATTTGGTTGAAGGAGTGAATCTCCCATCAAAGCTTCTAGTGTTTGACGATAACACAATCACATTGCACCATGCTAAATTTGATCCATAGGATATGAAATTGAATATTGGGAGAGTAAGAGTAAAAGGAAATATTATCTTAGAGAACAATTGCACCTCATTGGTTATTAAGGAATTAGGAAAGGAAGGATCCCTTTGGCTACATGATGCTACTAGTGGAATGCTCATACATTATGTTCAAGAGAAATTAGATGAAAATACCAAGTTGAAGAGGAGGATTGTTGAGTTGTGATGCAGGAGCATCGTTGGAAAGCACGCGGAGCAAGAGATATCAGTGTTTGGGAATATATACAGGAGCTCAATAGTGGCAGTCACAATAGATATTTTGAAGCCCGCCTTAACTCAACGTCTAATTTTACCTTTTGAGGCACGCTTGAACCCAGTTCCAGAATTATCCTTTGAGGCACATTTGGATAATCGCAAGCAAAGAGGGAGTTTCCATTACGTCTCTAGAATGTGACTGGTCTAGATAGTCATTAGGTTAAGTTATAGAGTAGACAAGTAGCCAGAGGGAACCCTAAGAGCCCTATGAGATAAATAAAGGTTTTGTACACCCAAATGAGGCTAGTTAGCAAGTAGATTTGGAAGCTGCAAGTTAGTAGGATTTTTTTCAGTTTTCGTTTTGATCATAGTTGTAACCATTTTTTCACTTATGAATATAACAGAGAGAAAATTGACCCAATGCCTGGAGTGAACATTGTTTGAAATTCTCTGTTACTTTGTTTTCACGAATGAGTGAATGAATTCACTATGAGAAAATGGAACTGTGAATGCTAATAAAAGTTTCAATTGTTTCTCTTCTATTGGAGTGGTGCAAGGTGTGCACACAGAACACAAGGAGTGCATTAACGAGGTCTGTTACGATTTCGAAGCTCAGAAGTGATAACATGAAATTTTTTCCTTTACAAGGAATGAAAAGAGACTGGTGCAAGACGTGCACAGTCATCTGCAAGGGTTCAAAAATTTGTGTAAATATATGTTGCAAGGTGTGCAAAAACTCGAGATTCCATTAAGTGTCGAAGAGAATTTGCAAGGAATCGAAGAATAAGAGGAAACAAACCCCGAAAGAGTGAGGGTAAATTCTCTTCGAGAAATCCTTCAGATTCTGAGTTATCGAAATCCTTGGAGCACAAGGAGTGCACAGGAGGTCAAAGTCTCCACAAGACCAAGCTCAGGAGAGTTGGTGCCAAGACAATTGGCTGGGACTCATTGAGGAACTAAACGGACAATGGAGAGCCTTCGAGGAGGAAACGTCGATATCCGCAAGCCATTGGATCAAGTGAAGATGCAAGGAGGATAACGACGAGAGCCGTTTTAGCTCTCAAATTTCAGGAGGGATAGGAGTCATTGATCCTAGGTAGATCTGGACCGTTGGTCCATTTCACAAAACTAGGTATCACGAATTGGGAGAACATAGGTCCTTGATTTCCAAAACCCCAAATCATGAAACCCCAACACAATCAATACCATTAGATCCTCGAAGGTTTAGGACCGTTGATTTGAAGAGAGGAGATATCATGATTTCGAAGATCGGGAGTAGGGAGGTTGTCACCTCACAAATCACTGATACACACAATTTTGACGTGCTTGGGGATGGGGACCAAGGTTCAGCGAAGGGTCA
The DNA here is from genome assembly GCA_000966675.3 of Picea glauca. NCBI lineage: Eukaryota > Viridiplantae > Streptophyta > Pinopsida > Pinales > Pinaceae > Picea > Picea glauca. Next base: position 1,162,404 of record JZKD02S1123489.1, on the reverse strand, counting down.
CATCGGTGGAGGAGCTTAAGGATCGTTAGCCATTCAGGTTCTTGGGACTTGGAGGAGTTGGATGCCTTGCATCGCAAAGTCCCAACATTGCGATTCATGACGTTCCCTTGTGATAAAGATCATGGTCACAAGCGTGTGGTCACTCAAGTAGAGAAAGGGAGGGAGCTAATATCTGATAGCCCTCATCAAGTTTTTGGGACTCAGAGGAGTCGATGAGTGTTTTTGGGCTAAGAATGTGGTCATGCTTGTGGTTGCGTGGAGTGGGGACTCACACCTAGCATATGGTTGCATGGGTGAAATGCAGGACAAGGACCCATGGTTAAATGTTGAAGGTTCTAGTTCGAAATCAGGGAGCCATTTTATCTCCTGAGTTGAAGATCCTGACCGGGAGGTCGCATATCCCTTAAGAGAGATAGGGGGTCTACATTAGGTGGTATCATAGCCTAAATTATTCATCTGTAGACTTTAGGTGAAAGAGAAAGAGAAAAGGAAGAGACAGAGAACTTGAATTTGTACTATGTGTGTGACAAAAAGTCAACACAATGCCACCAAGGAGACGAGGAGAGGCACCTTTAGCTAACCATGCTATAGAGAGGAAGATGTGAGAGCTTCGTGAAAGGTTGGAAACAATGGAAGAAACATATAAAATAACATGTGATGTGAGAGATGTCAGTGATGCATAAAGTGAAGAGGTTGAGGTTGAAGAAGCTGCAGAAGATGATGTTTCAAAAGAACGCTTTTTGAGAGAAATTACTAGATTGGGAGGCAGACCTAAGATAGAGGTTCCCATGTATGAGGGAAATTTAGATTCTAAAGAATTGTTGGATTGGATAAGATCCATGGAAAGACATTTTGACTATGAATATGTCGATGAAGAGAGAAAGGTGAAACAAGTAGTCACCAGGCTAAAAGGGCATGCAATACTGTGGTGGGACAAACTACAGGATGAGAGGAGAAGTAAAGGTAAACAAAGGATAAAGAGTTGGGACATAATGGTATCCAAGTTGAAGTCTAAGTTCATACCCAAGGACTATCATATCAACATGTTAAGGAAGTTACAGAACCTGAGATGGAAGGGGATGACGATTAAGGAGTACACCGAGGAGTTCTATAGAGTGAAGATCAGAACTAGACAAATGAAGAGAGATGAAGAAAATGTTTCCAGGTATATAAATAGCCTGAAATATGAAATCCAGGATGAGCTCAGTATGATGTCAATAAGGACCATGGAGGATGCTTATCAGTTTTCACTGAAGGAAAAGGAGAAGTTGGCTAGAAACAAATCTTGTGAGGAAAAGGTAAAAGCTCGGTCCTAAGAAAAAGCAAGGGATTTAATCATGAAAGAACACATCGATCTAAGGATAAGTATGAGAAACCACACAATCAATATCAAAGAGGAGGAAGTTCCTGAGAACGACTGGGTGGTGGAAGAAATTCTTCTAGAGGAAGAGGAAGAAGAGGAGGAGGATATGTAAGATGTTATTCCTATGGAAAGACATGACACATGTCTTGGGAATGCCCCAAGAAAAATAAGGAAGGAGGAGGTGAAGCTCACATTTCAGAAGCATAGTGAAGAGATGTTGAAGAAAAAGGAGTAGAGGATGGAAAATCCTTGATGTTGAGGAAGGTTCTCTTAAAACTAGAGGCAAAAATTAAGAAGCCAGTGCAGAGAAACAATATCTTCAGGACAACCTGCAAGACTAAGGACAGATTATGCAAGGTGATCATTGACAGTGGGAGCACTGAAAACCTATTATCCACAAATATGGTGGAGAAATTGGAGCTGAAGAAAATTGCACACCCAAAGCCATACAAGGTCTCATGGTTGCAAAAAGGACACCAGGTAACGATTACTAAACATTGCCTGGTTGAAATTAAGATAGGAGGTTATAAATATGAAATCCTATGTGATGTAATTCCCATGGAAGTATGCCATATTCTGTTGGGAAGACCATGGTAGTTTGATAGAAATGTCATTCATGATGGGAGGAAAAATACATATACATTGGAGAAGAATGGTATAACACATATGTTGCTGCCAATAGAAGAGAAGAAAGTGAAAGAGGAAGCCAACACTAGCATACTTCTCATGAGTGGGAAGGAACTCCTGAAATAAGTCAAGGAAGAATAGGAGATGCAGTTTGTTGTGGTAAGGAAACCCAAAGTTATGCTTACAAGTACATCAATGGATGATTTTCTTGAGGAAGTTTAGGAGCTATTGGATAATTTTGTTGATATAGTGGTGGATGAGCTGCCAAAATCATTACCACCCATCATGGGTATCAGTCATCATATCTTCTTGATACCAGGAGCAAGTCTTCTGAACAAAGCAACATACAGATTAACACCTTGAGAGAATGAGGAGGTGAAGAGCCAAGTCCAAGAGTTGCTAGACAAGGGTTTTGTCAGAGAGAGTTTAAGCCCATGCACAGTACCAACTGTGTTGATCCCAAAAAAGGATGGAGGATGGAGAATGTGTACAGACTCGAGATCCATTAACAAGATCACCATTAGGTATAGATTTCCTTTACCAAGAATGGATGATTTAATGGATTTCTTAAGTGGATCAAACTTCTTCTCTAAGATAGATTTGAAAAGTGGATATCACCAGATCAGGATGAGAGAAGGTGATGAATGGAAAACAACATTTAAAACAAATGAAGCTCTATATGAGTGGCTTGTTATGCCATTTGGATTAAAAAATTCCCTCGGTACTTTTATGAGGCTGATGAACAAAATTCTGAAAGATTTCATTAGAAAATTTGTAGTTGTATATCTAGATGATATACTGATCTTTAGCAGGACTAAAGAGGAGCATTTGAGGCACCTAACATTAGTGATGGGGAGGCTACAACAGGAGAAGTTGTTGATAAATCTGAAGAAGTCCTCCTTTATGAAGACATAACTCATTTACTTGGATTTTGTGATCTCTTCAAATGAATTGAAGATGGATCCAGAGAAGGTGAAAGCGATCCAAGAATGGTCGTCACCAAGAAGCATGTTTGAGGTAAGGAGATTTCATGGATTAGAAAGTTTCTATAGGAAGTTCATTAGAGACTTCAGTGGAATTTGTGCGCCAATGATGGATATAGTGAAGAAGAAGCACACATCATTTAGATGGATAGAGGAAGCCAAGAGGAGCTTCAATATACTGAAAGAGAAGATAACAAAACAAACAATTCTGGTCTTGCCGAATTTTGAAAATACATTTCAGGTAAGATGTGATGCAAGTGGATTTACAATAGGAGCCATTTTGAGTCAGGATAATAGACCTGTTACCAATTTCAGTGAGAAGATGAATGAGACCAAGAGGAAGTACTCCACATATGACAAGGAGTTTTATGCCATAATTCAAGTCTTGAAGAAATGGAGACATTATCTCGTCCCACAAGATTTTTTCTTGTATAGCAATAACCAAGCTTTACAATTCATAACCAGACAAGAAAAATTGAATTAGAGCTATGCAAAATGAGTTGAATTTATGAAAAATTTTACTTTTGTCATAAAACATATTGTTGGGAATGCTAACAAGGTTGCAGATGCATTAAGTAGGAGATGTTTAATTATGCAGGAATTCCAGGTGAAGACGTTGGGGTTTGAACACCTTAAGGATATGTATTGTGATGATATAGACTTCAAGGAAGCATATGAAGCTTGCAAAAATCCTGTGTTGAGAGATAGTAGTCAGTGGACAAAGTACATGATTCAGGAAGGATTGTTGTTCATACAGACTTCAAGGAAACATATGAAGCATGTTCAAACCCTGTGTTGAGAGATAGTAGTCAGTGGACAAAGTACATGATTCAGGAAGGACTGTTGTTTAGAGGAAATCAGTTGTGCATACCAAAATGCTCAATGAGGGATAATTTTTTGAAGGAGAAGCATAGTGGAGGATTGGTTGGACATTTCGACAATGATAAAAAATTTGCATAGTTGAGCAGTTCATACTATTGGCCAGGTATGAGAACAAAGGTGATAAAGTTTGTGAACAGATGTAGAATCTACCAACATGCAAAGGGGAAAAGACAAAACACTGGATTGTATCAACCATTGCCAATACCAGAGAGGCCTTGGGATGCAATAAGCATGGATTTTGTGTTGGGGTTGCCAAGAAAACAAAGGGGATTTGATTCCATATTTGTAGTGGTGGATAGGTTTTCAAAGATGGTACATTTCATCCCATGACAGAAGACCAGTGATGCAACACATGTTGCAAATCTGTTTTTCAAGTGGTAAGACTTCACGACCTACCCGGGAGCATTGTCTCGGACATAGACACAAAATTTGTTGGTCACTTTTGGAGGATGTTATGGAAGAAGATGGGGATAGATTTTTCCTTCATATCAACTTATCACCCTCAGACAGATGGGAAAACTGAGGTGGTAAACAGAAGTCTAGGAAATTTATTGAGGAGTTCAGTCACTGAGCATCATAATCAGTGGGATTAGATTCTGCCACCAGAAGAATTTGCATATAATGACTCACCAAATAGGAGCAATGGAAAGAGCCCATTCCAAATAATATATGGAATGAAACCAAGGGGAGTATCTGAGTTGAGAGACTTGGAACAAGGTGAGATCAGAAGCACTGGAGCAAAAGATTTTGCTGCTGAAATGCAGAACTCCATAGCGAGATCAGAGGATAATTGTAGAGTTCTAACCAGAAATACAAGGATAGAGTTGATCAGCACCACAGGGAACTTCAATTTGAAGTAGGGGATCAGGTTTTGGCACATATTAGGAAGGAAAGGTTCCCTAGGGAAACATATAACAAGTTAAAGATGAAGAAGATAGGACCATGTAAGATCTTGAGGAATTTTGATGCAAACACCTATGAGATTTAGCTACCAGATGGTGTGGGCATATCACCTATATTCAATGTTTCATACCTGTATCCTTACATGAAATATGACACAAAGGGATCAGAAGAGCAAGAAAATATTCAGTTGGAGAAACAAATGCATGTGGAAGAAAAACCACAGATGGAGAAAATTATTGATCAGAGGATTGGAAAGAAGACCAAAAGGAAGACCTATTTTGGGTATTTGGTCAAATGGAAGAGACACCCAATAGAAGATGCCATTTGGGAAAATGAAGTTTCCATCCAGAAGCACGAAAATTCAGTGCAAGAGCTCATGGATAGGAGTCCATGAATTTTTGTCAAGGGGAGTATGATGCAAGAGCATCGTTGGCAAGCACATGGAGAAAGAGCTATCAACGTCTGGGAATCTGTCTGGGAGCTCAACGCTGGCAGTCAAAATAGATATTTTGAAGCCCTCCTTAACTCAACACCGAATTTTACCTTTTGAGGCACGCTTGAACCCAGTGTCAGAATTACCCTTTGAGGCATGTTTGGATAATCACAAGAAGAGCGGGAGTTTCCATTACGACTCTAGTCTGCAACTGGTCTAGATAGTCGTTAGGTTAAGTTATAGAGTAGACAAGTATCCAGGGGGAACCCTAATATCCCTCTGAGATAAATAGAGGTTTTGTACTCCCAAATGATGCTGGTTAGTAAGTAGATTTGGAAGCTGCAAGATAGTAGGAGTTTTTTCAGTTTTCATTTTGATCACATTTGTAACCATTTTTTCACTTATGAATATAACATATGGAAAATTGACCCAATAAATGGAGAGAACATTGTTTTCAATTCTCTTTTACATCATTTTCATGAATGAGTGAATGAATTCTCTATGAGAAAATGGAACTATGAATGCTAACATAAGTTTCAATTGTTTCTCTTCTATTGGAGTGGTGCAAGGTGTGAACACAGAATGCAAGGAGTGCGTTAACATGGTCTGTTATAATTTTGAAGCTTAGAAGAGATAACACAAAACTTTTCCCTTTGTAAGGAGTGCAAAGAGACTGGTGTAAGACGTGCATAGTCATCCATAAGGGTTCAAAACTTTGTGTAAATATTTGGTGCAAGGTGTGCACAAACCTGAGATTCGATTAAGTGTCGAAGAGACTTTGCAAGGAATCAAAGAATCAGATGAAAAGAACATCGGAAGGACGAGGGGAAATTCTCTTTGAGAAATCCTTCGGATTCTGATTTATCGAAATCCTTGGAGCTCAAGGAGTGTGCGGGAGGTTGAAGTCTCCACAAGAACAAGCTCAGGAGAGTTGGTGCCAAGACATTTGGATGGGACTCATTGAGGACCTGAATGGATGGTGGAGAGCCTTCGAGGAGGAAACACTGATAGCCTCAAGCCATTGGGTCAAGTGAAGCTGCAAGGAGGATAACGATGAGAGCCCTTTCAGCTTTCAAATCTTAGGAGGGATAGGAGCTGTTGATCCCAGGTAGATCTGGACCATTGTTCCATTTAGCGAAACTGGGTATCATGAATTGGGAGGACAAAGGTCCTTGATTTCCAAAACCCTGAATCACGAAACCTCGACACAATTAGGACCATCAGATCCTCTAAGGTTTAGGACCATTGATTTGAGGTGAGGAGATATCGCAATTTTGAATATCGGGAGTAGGGAGGGAGTCACCTCACAAATCCCCGATACGTGAAATTTTTATGCGCTCAGTTATGGGGCCCAAGGTTTAGCGAAGGGTCACATTGAAAGAGTAACTTAAGGACCGTTATCCTTTCGAGGTCTTAGGACTTGGAGGAGTCAGACACCTTGCATCGCGAAGTCTTGATATTGCAATTCATGATGCTCCCTTGTGATAAAGCTCGTGGTCACAAGCGTGTGGTCACTCGAGTAGAGAAAGGGAGGGAGCTCATCTCTAATAGCCCTCATCGGTTTTTTAGGACTTGGAGGAGTCGAGGAGCATTGCACTGGAAGCCTCGAAGTCATGAAATATGACGCACTCTTTTGGGCTAAGCCCGTGGTCACGTATGCGGTCACGTGGAGTGGGGACTCGTGCCTAGCATATGGTTGTCTTGGTAAAATGCAGGACAAGGACCTGTGGTTAACTGTTGAAGGTTCTAGTTCAGAATCAGGGATCCATTTCAGCTCCTGAGTTGAATATCCTGGCTGGGAGGTCGCACAACCCTTAGGAGAGATAGGGTGTCTACATCAAGTTGAAATACACATTAGTATTCAAAACATTTTTCACATGACCATTGGCCATAAGAAACCTTGGAGAACAATGACAATAGAATACAAATGTAATTTAAAAAAAAAAGGTTTAGGGATTATTGTAGGGAGTAAGAAAGGTAGTAGCTTATAACATTGAAGATATGATGAAATTGTTGATAAATGTTTGGGAGCTAGAAAGTAAATATTATATCCTCACCACTAAGATTACTTCTTTAAAGGACACTTTCAAAAAACAACTGCAATATGGACAATAATTATGAAATAGGTATGTTGATACCTCCAACAAGGCCTTAACAAACTTGAATGAGCACAAAAGGTACAATGATAATGTCCCATCAAATGTGAGATTTAGATATATCAAATATGGTTGTGATGTTAGATTCAATGTTCTGCAACAATTGATTGGTACTTGTGATGTATTTGACTGATAGAAGGAGTAAATATTTTCTAAGGAGTATTGATGCAATAAAGGACATATATAGACCCTCAATCATTTGCCAAGAGAATGTCCTCAACAAATAAGTGTTGATTATTTGGGTTGGTTGTCATTGATGTCAACCATTGAATAAAGTTTGAAAGCGAATTCTTGTAGCACAAAGGTTTGGGTAATGGACCCAAGTTTGTTTTATGTATAATGGTATGTGTTTTAATATATTTGAAGGTAATACTATTTTGGATGGATAGTACATGTCATTTCATTTCCGGTGGTATGTTGAACGTCACATAACTCCTCACAGTTAGAGAGTTATGGCCATGTGAAGTTGAAGAACCCTCATGAGTCATCTAGAAGCCCCGAAAGGTCAAAGTAGTCAAAGTGTTTGCAAATAAGAAATAATTTAAATAATAAAGTGAAGTGATGAGTGTACTATAAGTCAAAGAGGATGTAAAATAAATTATTTAAATAATAAAGTTAATGGATAACTTACTAATTATGGAAAGTGGTTAAGTTAAGTGGACAAGTGGTTATAAGTGGGTTAACCCTAAAATAAGGAAAGCGGGCTAAGATGGTTAAAATATAACCCCTTGAGGATGCTACATGAAAGTATAAATAAGAGGTAAGGCTCTCTCATTTAAATACACTTGAACCTATTGAATATCATTGAATATCTATTTTGTGAAAGGTTATTTGGGCAGGTATTATTGATAGAGAAAAGTGTGGCAGATAAAGTGTGAAAAAAAATCGCGGTCGAAAAATCGTAGAAGAAAAATCACGGCAGAAAAATCACAAAAAAAAAAAATGCAGAAGAAAAATCGGGGAAGCAACACGGTTAGGGTCTATTTATGAGAGATATGGCACATCTTGTTTGAGGTTGTTGTGACAAGTTATTTGTACAGGTTTGGTGCATGGTTGATGCAATTTTTGATGGTATAGGTTGAGGTACAGGTTGATGCATGGTACATGTTGGTTCAGGTTATTGGTATAGGTTGTTTGGTGCAGGTTGATTGGTACAGGTTGTTATAGGTTATTGGTACAGGTTGATAGTGACAGGTTGAAAGTGGCAGTGGTTGATTCAGTGATAGTGACAGGTTGTCTACATTTGGCATTTATATTTTGGGGCAGTTGGATGGGGCAAGGAATGGTGGTTGTAGCCACCTTCTGGTTGTATACGGAGAACATAGGGGGTTGTAGCCTCCTTCTAGTTGTAGCCAGAGAATTGGGGAGTTGGAGCTTCCTTCAACTTGTAGCCTGATAAACTAGGTGGTTGGAGCCTCCTTCTCGTTTCAGCTAGAAAAAACAGGAAGTTGGTGCTTATAATGAATGTAATTCTTAAAGACATATAAGAAAAATCATTTCATGGTTTTCTCCTGCTTTGGGTTTCCACATAAAAAAACTAGTGTATTGTGATTTCTCATTTGTTCATTGCTTATTTTCTCAGCAACTATTGGATGATAATGCTACATTGATATAACACTTGCATTTTTATGGTTAAAAAGGATTAAATTTATCTATTATCGATTCACCCCCCCTCTTAGTAATCCAACAATTGGTATCAGAGAAGGTTCCTTTAGAAATCAGTTTAACCACTGAAAGGTATATCATGGAGAGAAACAACATGTATAAAAATGGAATACCACAATTTGATGAATATAAGTATGCATTTTGGAGCAGAAGAATGAAAACATATATACAAGCACAGGGATTTGAAATTTGGAAATCTGTTGTAGATGGATACAAAGAACCAAAAGTTCTGCCGACAAATGAAAGAGCAATAAAACTAGGGAAAAATAATTCCAAAGCCATAAATGCACTTCTGAATGGTCTTTGTGAATCTATATACATCAAAGTTATACATTGTAAACCTGCTAAAGATATTTGGGACAAGCTTCAAAATATTTATGAAGGATATTCAAAAGTCAAAGCAGCAAAGTTTCAAAATTACAGAGGTCAGTTTGAACAACTAAAGATGAAGGAAGACGATAATATTGCAGCTTACTTCTTACAAGTCGATGAAACAATAAATGCAATCATAGGATTGGGAGAAGAAATTAAAGAATTTGTAATTGTTCAAAAGGTACTAAGATCTCTTCCTATGAGATTTGATCCTAAAATATCAACACTGGAAGAAAGAGCATATCTAGCCTCAATAAGAATGGACGAACTACATGGAATATTCACAGTACATGAAATGAGAACTTAACAGGAAAATCCAGATATAAAAGAAGCATCTTTCAAAGCATCCAAAAGGTCAAAGAAAAAGGGAAAGCAAAAGGAAAAAGAACATAGCAACATCAATGACATCTCAGAAGATGATGAAGAAATGACCAACTTTGTCAAAATATTGAACAAAGGAACCAACAACATATATAAAGGTAAGTTTCCATTGATTTGTTTTAATTGTGATGGTATTGGTCATTTTTCTAACAGATGTCCTCATAATAAAAATAAAAGGAGTGATGAATATTACTCAAATAGCAAACAAGCATATAAAGGAAAAAGAACCATAAAGAAAGATGTCAAGAAAAGCTTATGCATCAAAGAAGACATCTCCTCATTAGATGAAGACGAAGTCAATGACAGTGAGACATAAATAATTCTATTCATGGCAGTAGAAGACTCTGATAAATAAGACACCAAAGAAGAATATGAAGAGGCATAAGTTGACTACTAAGAAGAATTGTTGTGTGCCATAGAAGTTATAAGAAGAGAAAAGAAGAAAAAAGAAGAAGCTACAAGCAGAACTAGACAAGAAAGAAGACACTCAGGAACTAGAACAAATGATCACAAATTTGAAGGTTCAAATAGAAGAATATAAAAGAATTGAAGAAGTACTCAAAGAACAACTAGAAGAAAGAGACAAGATCATTGGAAATTTGGAAGCAGATATTGTCACATTAAGAAAGTATCTTCAAGAGAAAAATATGCAGAACAACTCAAAAGTTTTGGATACCATTATCAAAATTCAAAAGTCTCATCATGACAAGTCCATACTTGCATACAATCAGATAGAAAAGGGATCAAGCTCCAAAAAAACAGAACAAGAAACATATACAAAAATCTATGCAGAAACAATCAAAGGGGATATGAAGACCTACAAAGAATATTACAGGGACACTCCTCCACCGAGAAGATTCATATTTCAGAATCAACGACTGACATATAGGACTCAGGAAGAGGAAGGATTCATAAGAGAAAATCCTTTTAGAATATATTCAACTCCCAGGTATCAAACTATATTTTTTGGTTTATGTTATGCATGTAATAATTTTGGACATAAATCTATGAATTGCAGAGCTAACAACAGGGACATAAACAACTTTGAAATTCATACCCAAAAGGGTTATATAAGAAGGCCCAATGAAACACATAGAAGAAGTTACAATAGGTTTGAATCATTGAGCACTGAAGTGGGATGCTACAAGTGTAAAAACTTTAGATACTTGGACAAAGATTTCATAATGATAGATCCTTATAGAGAACCACAACATAACAACAATAGTCACATACAGGAACCTCAAAAGAGAACATGGATAATAAAGAAGAATCAATATAGAAATGAAGAATGAACACTCACTCTACAAGATAAGCAGAAGAAACATGGTTGGTATGTTGACAGTGGTTGTTCAAAACACATGACAGGTGATAAAGATAGGTTTCTTACATTAATAAAGGAAAGAGATGGACCAATCTCCTTCAGAAATGAAGATTCAGCTAAAATCATTGGAAAAGGCACAGTCATAATTGGAAACAAGAATACCAAGGCAGAAAATGTTCTAGTAGTAGAAGATATGAAACATAATCTTCTAAGTGTGATTCAAATGTGTGACCAAGGTCATAAAGTTACTTTTGATTCACAAAAGTGTGAGAAAAGAAAAGAAGGTTCATGAAAATTGATTGCAACAATTTCAAGAACTTCAAGCAACATATATGTATTAAGTGAAATTGGAAATGAAAAGTGTTGTCTAGGAAAGGAAGATGAAAGTTGGTTATGGCACAAAATAATGGGTCACATACACTTTGATAACCTTTTCAAAGTCAACAAAAATGAAGCAGTTAGAGAAATGCCCCTGATTACGAAACAAACCAACACTTTATGCAAACATTGTCAACAACGAAAGCAAACAAAGACGAGGTTTAAATCAAAGGAATATTCAATGACAAGTCCACTGTAAATTGTGCATACTGATTTAGTTGCACCAACTAAAACAAAGGGTTTAAAATGTGATAAATACTTTACGTTATTAGTTGATTATTATACAAGAATGACTGTAGTTTTCTTTCTCAGGAATAAGTTAAAAGCTTTTGAAAACTTCAAGGTCTACAAGGAAATGGTTGAAAATGAAATGGATTCAAAAATTAAATGTTTGAGATCTGATAATGGAGGAGAGTTCACTTCAAAGGAATTTATAGACTACTGCAGCAAGCATGGAATAAGAAGGAAATTCTTCGTTGCTAGGATACCTCAACAGGATGGAGTTGTTGAAAGAAATAACAGGATAGTACATGGAATGGCTCGAACAATGTTAATGGATTCCAAATTGACAGATATATTTTGGACACATGCAATGCATACAACATTTCACATTCAAAAAAGAGTAATGCTGAGAAACAACACTGACAAAAATCCCTACGAGCTATGGAAAGGAAGACCAACAAATGTGAATCACTTTAGAGTATTTGGAAGCAAATGCTACATCAAAAGAGAATATGGAAGAATGGGAAAGTTTGACTTTCATGTGGAAAAAGGAGTACTTGTTGGTTACTCAAGTACAAGGAAAGCATACAATTGTTACAATCTAAGGTTGAACAAAGTTGTGGAAAGCATCAATGCAACAATTGATAAAACAGGTGGGTGAGAATTAAAGGAAGATGAAAATGAACCAATGGATCATATTTATGAAGAAGAAGAAGAAGATGAAGAAGAAGTAGAAGGGGAAGATGAAGAGGATCAAACAGAAGTAGAAGATAAAGTTTACCAAGTGCCTCCAAAGACACCTAGAAAATGGGTACAGAAGAATCATCCTTCAGATTAGATTATCATAAACAAAGATGCAGGAGTTGAGACTAGAAGAAGAATCCATTCACCAGAACAAACACACCTATCACTCTCATCTATGATTGAAACAAATATTTTTGAAGAGGCTAGCAAGGATGAATTTTGGAATAACGCCATGGATGAAGAATTGGATCAAATAGAGAAGAATGACACTTGGGAATTGGTTCCAAGACCAAAGAATAAGAATTTGATTGGCACAAAGTGGGTATTCAAAAATAAATTGAATGAAGATGGACAGGTTACAAGAAACAAATATAGATTGGTATGTAAAGGATACGTATAGGTTGAAGTAATTGACTTTGAAGAGACATTTTCCCCAGTTGCAAGAATGGAAGCAATCTTATTTCTTTTAACTTATGCTTTCTCCAAGAATATTAAAGTATATCACATGGACGTAAAATCAACTTTTTTGAATGGGGAACTTGAATAAGAAGTATACATTGAACAACCAGAAGGATTTTAGTTGTCAGAGAACATAGATTATGTGTGTAAAATGAAGAAGGCCTTGTATGGTCTAAAACATGCTCCTAGAGAATGGTACTCTAGATTGGATACATATCTACAACAGGCAAGGTTCAGAAAAGGAAGTGCATACAACAACCTCTGCATCAAGGTAAGTCAAGATAGTATTTTATTAATTGAATTTTATGTTGATGATATTATTTTTGGAAGAAATGATGACATGTTAAGATAGAAATTTGCAAAGGATATGCAGAATGAATTTGAAATTTCATTACTCAGAGAACTATCCTTCTTTCTGGGTCTTCAAATACGTCAAAGCAACCAAGGAATTTTATTTCTCAAACTAAGTATATCATAGAAATGCTAAAGAGGTTCATAATGGAATATTGCAAACCAGTTACCAATCATATGCAAACTAGTTTCAAGTTGAGTAGATATGATGATTCAAAGTCTACGGACCATAGGAAATATAGGTCAATGATTGACATCTTACTATATGTGACAACATACAGATCATATGTAATGCATGCAATTGGACAAGTGGCATGATTTCAAGAATCACCAAAGGAAACACATGTTGTAGCAGTGAAGAGCATTTTCAGATATCTCAAAGGAACAAAAGAGTTTGGATTATGGTATCCAAAAGGAAAGGATCTATCACTTATTTCCTACACAAATGCAGATTGGGAAGGTTGCAATGTTGACCGACGAAGCACCAGTGGAGAAGCGTTATACTTGGGTGAGTGTTTAGTATCATGGATAAGAAAGAAACAATCATCAATATCCTTATCTATAGTTGAGGTAGAGTATATTGCAACAACAACATGTTTTACACATGTTCTATGGATAAAACAAACTCTGACAGATATACAGGTTGAGTATTATGAGCCCATTCCAATCTATTGTGATAATACAAGCATCATGAGTATCTCAAAGAACTTAGTGATGCACTCCAAGACAAAGCACATTCCAATCAAGTGGAAGACATATTTACAAAACCGCTTCCACGGGAAGACTTTGAGTATATTCGCCAGAGACTCAGAGTAATTTCTACTCCAAAATGAATGCTTTTGAATTCTTATCTTATATGTCTTAGATTTACACGAGGAAGAAACATAAATATGATAGTTCAAGTTAGAAGATTAGTTTGAAGAAGAGTTTAGTCAGGGGGAGTATACCCAAGGACACTTCAGTTAGGAGTAGGAGCCCCATATGGAAAGATATATTTTCCATTGATGACAAAGGGGGAGAGATTGATTAGATGCAGAGCATAGAGGCATGGTTCCAGGGGAAGTGATGGTCACAGGGGGAGCATGAGCGATATGACTTCAGTATTGCATCAGAGTGTTGCCATCAATTCCAAAGGGGGATATTATTGATTATTTGGGTTGGTTGTCATTGATGTCAACCCTTGAAGAAAGTATGGTAGCGAATTATGGTAGCACAAATGTTTGGGTAATGGACACAAGTTTGTTTGATGTATAATGGTATGATTTTTAATATATTTGAAGGTAATACTATTATGGATGGATATTAGATGTAACGCCATTTACGGTGGTATGTGGAATGTCACATAAATCCTCACGGTTAGAGAGTTATGGCCATGTGAAGTTGGAGAACCCTCATGAGTCATCTAGAAGCCCTAAATGGTCAAAGTAGTCAAAATGTTTGTAAAGAAGAAATTACTTAACTAATAAAGTGAAGTGATGCATGTACTATAAGTCAAAGAGGATGCAAAATAAATTATTTAAATAATAAAGTTAATGGAGAAATTACTAATTATGGAAAGTGGTTAAGTTAAGTGGACAAGTGGTTATAAGTGGGTTAACCCTAAAATAAGGAAAGTGGGTTAAGATGGTTAAAAGATAACCCCTTGAGGATGCTACATGAAATTATAAATAAGAGGCAAGGCTCTCTCATTTAAACACACTTGAACCTATTGAATATCATTGAATATCTATTTTGTGAAAGGTTATTTGGGCAGCTATTATTGATAGAGAAAAGTGTGGTAGGAAAAATGTGGCAGGAAAAGTGAGGTAGTAAAAGTGTGGTAGGAAAACTACGGCAGAAAAAGTGCGGTAGAAAAACCATGGAAGGAAAAGTGCGGAAGAAAAATCACAATAGAAAAAGTGTGGAAAAAAAATCATGGCAGAAAAATCGTGACAGAAAAAGTGTAGCAGAAAAAGTGTGGCAGAAAAATTGTGGCGAAAAAAGTGTGATAGAAAAATCGTAGCAGAAAAATCGTGGCAACAACATGGTTGGGGTCTATTTATGAGAGATATGGCACATCTTGTTTGATATTGTTGTGACAAGTTATTTTTATAGATTTGGTGCATGGTTGATGCACTTTTTGACGGTACAGGTTGAGGTATAGGTTGATGCATGTTACATGTTGGTTCAGGTTATTGGTACAGGTTGTTTAGTGTAGGTTGATTGATACAGGTTGTTACAAGTTATTGGTACAGGTTGAAAGTGACAGGTTGACAGTGGTAGTGGTTGATTCAGTGACAGTGACAAGTTGTCTACATTTGGCATTTATATTTTAGGGTGGTTGGACGAGGCAAGGACATGTGGTTGTAGCCACCTTACGGTTGTAGTCGGAGAACATAGGGGTTGTAGCCTCATTCTAGTTATAGCCAGAGAATTGGGGAGTTGGAGCTTCCTTCAGGTTGTAGCTTGAGAAACTAGGGGGTTGGAGCCTTTTTCCACTTGCAGCTAGAAAACAAAGGAAGTTGGTTCTTCCAATGAATGTAATTCTTAAATACATATAAGAAAAATCATTCTATGGTTTTCTCCCTCTTTGGGTTTCCACGTAAAAACACTAGTGTACTATGATTGCTCATTTTTTCATAGTTTATTTACTCTGCAAATATTGGATGATAATGTTACATTGATATAACACTTTCATTTTATGGTTAAAAGGGATTAAATTTCTCTATTACTGATTCACCTCCCTTCTCAGTAATCCAACAAGAAGAATATGAGTTGGATTTCATCACTTTCAAGATCACATTGTTTGAATAGTTTGATGTGATGACCACCTTCTTGGGGACATAGATAAGGTGATGTTTGAATGACCTTGTAGTAAATAATTCTAGGATTGACTCATTTGTGCAAGAGCAATGCATATACTTAAGTGAGGACCAAGATGGAATACATGATTTAAGAGTAAAATAGGAGGTCATGGTTGGACCCATTTAATATTTCATCAAGTATGGGTTGATAAGTCTTTGGATAAAGTCACCAAGACCTCATAAACTTTAGTTATAATGGTAGTCAGGGTTTGAGAAACACACATGGTGACATCAACATATTATTTAAATAAAAGTTCCTTAATGAAGTGCACAGATTATTTTAGGGGATAAATTTCACCAATGGGTTAATTTTCCATGTTTTTCCCAAAAACGATTCAGCAATTTACATTTTTTCTAAGAACCATTCACCCAAATTCCATAGAATAAAATTGTTTTATGTTAAAAATCGCTAAAATTTTATAGAAACTGTATAAAATACTTAGAAATTTAAATATTTTAAAAAAAATATCGCCAAACATTTTACATTTTTCATATTAGAGACTAGTAAGATCAACCCATGTTTCTACATTTTAATATCAATTTCCATCCTTAAAATCATCCATGATGAAGTGGTATCAAATTCTAGTTCTTCAAAAAATGTGTAAGTCATCCTCCCGTGATCTTTTTATACCTTTTCTTCCTTGTTGTCTTTTCCATTAGGTTTCTTTTTGTATGTTGTTGCATTAAGAAACATTGGATTGACTAGTTTACCCTTTTTTTATTCCATGTCCTTATATATTCCAAGTCCATGGGATCCCCATCCCTTCCCTTGAGGGTGACTGCATTTCAATTTATTGTTTATGTATTAGCCATTCATGTTTTTGTAGAGGTTGTATTAGACCACTTTATTTTAGAGAATTCTAAATTGTGTTACATCTTAGGATTTATATTGTATTAAAAGTGGCCCCAAAAGAACTATCCAAGTAGTCATATTGAATTTTATGAGTTTTGTATGATTTTGAATCAATTGAAACTTGAGTAGATGGCTCTTCATAAATTCTTTTATCTTGATTGAAATGGTATTTTGAATTTCTTTGGGTTTGTCCTATGATGTTTTTATATATTTCCTTCATCTTAAAAATTCATTGTCGATCCTACACTTACATTATTTAATGAATTTTTACCAAGAGGACATCCTCACCAAAGAAGAATATGTGTTGAAGATGATCACTTTCAATATCATGTTGGTTGAATAGTTTGATGGGCCACCACATTCTCAAGGACATAGATAAGGTGATGGTTGAATGACATTGTGGTAAAACAAATTGGGATTAAATTAGTTGTGTAGGAGAAACATATATAATTAAGGTCCAATATGAAATACATGCCTTGAGAGTAATACAAGAGGTCATGGTGGGACCCATCTAATATTTAATCAAAGTGTGGGTTGACAAGGATTTGGATAAAGTTAGAAAGACCTCATAAAATTTTGTTGGTGTCAGGAGTCACTCCTAGATTGAGGCAAGAGTAAGCCTGATACCCATCAGTTTATATGTCACAATTTGATTATAAAGGGTGATCGAAAGAGAATAGACTCAGAACAATATTGTTTAACTCAAAATCCTAGACCAGGCTATGCATGAACAGGTGAGGTCTTGATATAACTTCAATTAGTAAGTCGTAGTAAGGGTGAGTAGGGGGAAGACTTCGATGAGAAAGTGCAAAGGTCTACTATAGGCATCAGGCTTCCAACAACCCAAAGAGGAAAAACTTAAACACAAGAACTTATTGTATTCAAATTACAAGAATACTAATAGAAATAATAACAGCATTACCATAAAACATTTATCATAACACAGTCACAATGATTCATGTGAATCAGTCAATCATGAACTCTTCTAGTATTTGATGGAAACAGGATGGAGTAAGAAAGATGACTGTCATTAAACAAGAAGTTTCACATACATATACATAACCCGGGAAACTAGTGATTCATCAAAACTTTACAATAGGGAGCTTAGCTCTACCATCGATCCTTACAAAATATGAAAATTGAGTCAATATACTCAGAGCAATTCACCTCCTTGGCTGCAAGAGGGTAGATAAGCTACCTCATTTAAGGCTTTACGTGCGCATGATCTTCCTATAGCCTGTACACACAAATTCTTGTCTGACACTACTTACGAATACATGGCTTCTGCAGGGAAACGGTCCATCAGAGTACCACGAGCTAAATGCTTTTGACCCTCCCCATGCCTTCCATTTATGGGTTGAGCCGAGGTCTCAACCACCTGCTCAATCTTCATTAACTTCTTCTTCCATGGAGGGTGGTCGAGACTAAATACACAAAGAGTGACCACGTGTCAGCTTTCCAAAGCTTGGAGGCCAGCCTTCATTTCTTCAGGTTTCACTCTCAACGTAACCACAGGGCCAGGAAACTTTCTTCAAGGACGCTTTGGCATTTTCCTTTTGGGGATTTCCTCATGCTATGTCTAGGATCCCCGATACCCTGCATTGCAAAATCTCCCTATCCAAACCAATGGCTTGATATTCCCTTAGCATCGATGACCAGGATTTCTTCCTTATCCGGATATTAGCCGTCTGTGGTCTGAACGGGTGCCTATATTTTCCCTTTGGACCTACTTTCCATATGATAGTGGGTTGTGACCTTGCACTAAAACCAAAGGTGCTCCACGGATTTCGGGTATCGACGATGGGAGGGAGTAAAATCCTCACCCTCGAAAATCCCAATTGCCAAAATCACGAAGGGGGATACATCATGATGGTGCCTTCCTTACCCCTTGCTCATATAATCACCGACTAGGACTGTGGGCCTATCCCCGGGGGCTTTCGCATTTCACGTTTCGAGGTTTCAAAATGCAGTGGAGGAGCAAACCTTTGTCCTTTGAAGTCCTGGTAGCCGAAATAGTGACCAGGATTAATTGTGTACCACACGCCCCCTGGTTGAATGGCCTGGATCAATATTTAGACGTGGGGCCCCTTCTGGCCTGGACCCTCCGCCGCATGTCTTCTAAGATTGGATGGTCGATATCGCTCTCATTGAACGAACTTGATATTTTGGGGGTTTCACGCACTAGGAATACATGATGTATCATGTCTCATTCTCTTGGTTTCTCAACCTACGAAACCATGGATTTTCTCCATGCGTCCCTAGGGTGGACAGTTCAGATCACATCGATGCTTTCAATTTAAATATCTCAAAATCCCCCTGTCCTCTTGTTTAGGCCCCGCCTATCCACCGAACCTTGGGCCATGACTGCGGGCCAGGCTCTCGAGGCTATCGCATTTCACGTTTCAGGGTTTTGAAGCCCAAGGGAGAACCTTGTCCTCCCAACTTGCGATCCCCGAAAAGTCGAATCCCAAAATGCCGACTAGCTGACACGTGTCTCTGTGGGATCATACGACCCAAATTATCCTTGTGACTTTTTCCATAAGGAATGAGCACAGGCACCAATCCTCATGCAACTTCATGGCTTCGACTTTCCCGATGACCGTTGATCTGCTCCATCAATGGATCCTCGCCGTTGAAAACAAAAATGCCCGCTCTCTTGATTTTTAACCCGGACCTGAACATCTTCTTTGTGATACACTTGGGTGCTCATGGCTGTGACCTTGGATAACTTCATCTGATGGATTTTTTAAGCCCCATTTCATGCATTTAACACCAAGGGCCCGAAACTAAAGAGAAACTACCCCATTTCAAGAATTGGTGCCAACATTGGGCTCCATGGGGATAGATTCGTCCCTGTGATCCTCTAAGAACTCGTTTTGTAGTTCTAGTTTCCTTATGTTGGGTTGTGGAGTCCCTTATTGAAACCAAAAACAAAAAAAAGAAAAACAAGAAGAAAAAAAATATTTACAAAGACAGAGGAGCCATTTAAGGCTCAAACAAAATATTTCTTCATGAAATGCCCATTCATTGGGCTATTAAAAACTTCTTCATCTCCCAAATCCTGCAACCTGTAAGTATTTTTTGAAAATACTTCAGAGATTTTGAAGGGCCCAATATAGATGGCTTCAAACTTGCTATGTTTGCCTCTATCCTGCTTGGGCACATCCCACTTAAGCACCAGATCTCCTAGATTGAATTCTTCCTTTTTGACCTTCCTGTCAAAGGCTTGATTGATCTTCTGTTGATGACTGTGAGCTCTATTCAATACCTGTTCTCTTGCCTACTGCACTTTCACCAGTTGATGAATTCTTCTGATCATATGATCTGGCTCTCCTTCATAATATTGAAAGCATTTTTCCACAGGTAGAGCCAGCTAAGTGGGAAATACAACTTATGTCCCATAGACAAGTTGAAAAGGGGAAATTCCCAAGGACTTCTTTGTTGTCACTTGATCATCCCACAAAGAAAATTTGAGCTTTGAATCCCATGCTTTCTTATTGTCTTCCAATAATTTTTTAATGAGCTTGATAAAACTTTTATTGGAAGACTCCGCCAGCCGATTTCCTTGAGGATAATAGGGAGTGGAATGAATCAGTGAAACCTAAAACTACTCACAGAACTTAACCAGAGGTTCAAACTTGAAAGAAGAAAAATTATCAGTGACAATTTTGCTGGGACAACGAAATCTGGCTATGATATCCTCCAGGAAGCTAATAATTACTGTGTGTGAAGCACTCCTAGTGGGGACAACTTCTATCCACTTGGTGAAATAGTTTGTTGTAGTTAGGATCCATCTGTGTTGGCCACTTGAAGGAGGGTGAATTTTTCCAATGAAGTCCAACCCACATTATTGAAAGGGTGTTAAAGATACTACATGCTTTAGTGGCAGAGATTTGAGCTGCTACTTCCCTGAGAAGCTTTGGCATTTGATGCAGGCTCTGACCTCTCTGTAGACATCAATGAATAAGGTGGGCCAGTAGTAGCCATCCCTAAGAATTTTGTGGGCTATGATCTTCCAGAAGTGGTGTCCCCCACATACACTGCTATGGAAATCAAACATGACTCTTTGGGCCTCCTGTGGGTTCATACATCTCAGAAGCACCCCAAGAGGGTCTTTCCAGTATAAAACCAAGTCAATAAGGAAATACTTGATTGCCTTGAGCTTTAGAGCTCATGACTTGATTTTCCTCATTCCATCAGGGGGCTTTAATTCTAGTAGAAAATATATAAGGTCTTTATACCAGGTGCATTCTGCTAATGACAAGTTGTCCTGAGTATCTTTGTTGGACAACTCAACTTTCTTAATATCTGAGAAAACATTGATGAAATTGACCCCCAAGGCCTTACAATTGGATTCATCTAGCAGCTTGGCTAAACCCTAGCCTTTAACCAACTTGGTGGGATTTATGTCCAGGTCAAACTCAAGGATCTTGGCAATCCATTTACCCCTTCTCCCATCTAAGTCGGGTTGTATAAGAATGTCCTTCACAGAAGCTGAAGGAATGTATGCAGTGACCTTTGAGTGCAGGACATAGACTCTGAATGCTTTGAGAGATTTCACTAGGGCATAGGCCTGCTTCTCCATAATGTCATATCTGATCTCAGCATCCCTCAGTGCTTTGCTAAAAAAGGAAATGGGTTGATCGATCCCCGCATCATTCTTCTGTAGTAGGACAACAACCACTTTATCCAAAGCGGAAAAAGAAAAAATTAAGAAATCCTTTGAGTAATCAGGACTGATAAGCACAGGTGCTTCAGTTAGTGCTTTTTTGATTTGGTCAAATGATTTCTTGGGTTCGACAATCCATTTTACATTATTCCCCTTTTTGAGCATAATTGTGATGTGTTTCACCAACTCAGCAAAATTTGAGACAAACTTTCTAAGAAAGTTAATCTTTCCCAAGAAAGCCTGGACCTCTTTTACGGACTTAGTAAGTGATAAGGGAGTGAAAAGGTCTAAATAGCCTCTACGTGACTGGGATCAATCCTCACTCCCTCTGCTGATACTATATGGCCTAACAGCTTCCCCTCCATAGCAAACAAATATTTCTTGGGGTTTAATGAGAGACCAAATCCACTGCATTTCAAGAAAACCTTCTTCAAGTGACAACAGTGTTCTTTATCAGATCTAGAAAAGACTATGATGTCATCTAGATAAATAACCACAAACTTATCCCTTTCCCCAATGAAGGCTATGTCCATGGCTCGTTGAAAAGTTGCCCCTGCATTCATCAATCCAAAGGGAATTTTGGCATACATGAATGTTCCCCAAGGAGTGGTAAAAATTGTTTTTTATTTGTCCTCAAGGAGAACAAAGATTTGATTGTAGCTAGAGTAGCCATCAATCATTGAAATCCTAGATTATCCTGTTACCCTTTGAAGTATGTGCTCCATTTTGGGCAATGGGTAATTGTCTTTCTTTGAGCTCCTATTCAGGTTCCTGAAGTCAACACAGAGTCTGATCTCGCCATTTTTATTCCTTAATGGAACTATGTTGGCCACCCACTCTGAATATCTCAAAGGCACAATGATCGGGGCATCCAATAGCTTCTTCACCTCTTTCTCCATAATAGGCAGTAGCATGGGATTGTTCTATCTTTTTTTCTACCTAAATGGTTTTCTTTCTTCTTTGAGTGAGATATTTTGTTTAATGATAGAGGTGTCGTATGTCTTGAGGTCTTTGTAGGTCCATGCAAATATATCAACAAATTCCCTCAGCAGCTCGGTATACTCGACCCTCTGTTCTTTTGACAGGTTGTTGGATAGCTTGATAAATTTTGGTTCTTCCTCTATCCCAATGTTGCACTTGGTTACATCAGCCTCCTCATTTGAGACCTTACCCTTTACTACCACATCATTCCCATTGAACAATCTCTCTAAAGGAACTAGTCCCTTTTGAATGTGATTTATAGGAAACTGAACAATATGGTGATTGACAAATTTATTTTAAAAAATCTCAGGGTGAAGGTCACCTTCGGGATCAAGATCCTAATCAATGTGCAATGTAGAGAATTCATCGACAGACTCAAGAAATTTTCTGATTTCCAGATCATCCTCAAATACCTTCCAATGGTTGATATTGTTCGGTACAGAGGGCCTATATCTTATCTCAACATCATGCTTGATCTTAAGAGGCAAAGGGATCTTAAATTGGCTAGCCGAAACAGCTAGGGAATCGGCCAAAGTATTTTCCTCTCTTGGAATAAATGAAATGTTGAATGCTGAGAAAAATTTGTCAATTAGGTCCCATACCTCATTTCTGTAACTTCTGAGTCGAGGATTCTTAGCCTAATAAGAATTTATGATCTGCTGAACTATCAACTCTGCATATCCGAACACTGCAACCTCTTCAATTCCCATTTCTTTTACAGCTCTCAAACCTAACACAAGGGCTTCATATTCTGCCATATTATTGGTGGTATCGAACTCTAGCTTGTAGGACACGGATATGGTTTCCTGACAAGGTGACACCAAAACCACTTCGGTGCTAGCACCTTCACTAGAAGAGGCTCCATCAAAGAATAATTTCCACACAGAGGTAACTGGAGGAGGTATTTCATTACAAGAAATGTGCTTCTTTCTGATTTTGAGAGGGGCTTCAGGAGTATCAGTGAGCTGCAATAAACTAGACCCTAGATCAGTGTCAAGTGAAAATATAGGGTGATTGGTGGGGTCTACCTCATCACTAACAATATATGCCAGCTGAGCTTCTCTATACAATCTTCTATGTTCCCCTCTAAAGACTAGAATGGTGGCATATGTGAGGTCCATCTGTAATGTCCCTCCAAGATTTTTAATCCAAGATCTTGACAACAACATGGAAAACTTGGGAGGGACATCATCTACCACAATGTCCATGACCACATTCTTCATGGGCAGTTGAAACAATGATATTTCCAGGTCTTTGATGACTCCAAGACATTTCACCCTCCTTGAATCAAAATAATACAAATCATGATAGACCTTCGTTACTTCTAGTTCCAATTCTTTCATGACTATTTTTGGCATAAGGTTTTGGGAAGCTCCTGAATCCATGAGGCAATTATGCAGCACCTTATCATGTATGTTCATGGATGTGTAGAAGGGAGGGGATGAATCATCTATGTATTCTACCATAGGACCTAGGACGATTGTTGGCTTTTCATTTTGCAAATTTATTGAGTCTGTGGAAGGCTGGGTGGACTCAGACTGTAGCATCTTGGAGAGGGACCTTTTGAAATCTTGATTTTTAACTAGTTCCAAGACGGGTGCAGGAATTCTAATATTTTGAATTTCATGCTCAAAAATAAAGGAAGAAGAAGTCTTAGGAGCTTCTCTTACCTCAAGGACAGGGTCTTTGGCTATTGTAGAAATATTATGAGTGATCCTTTCCTTGGAAGTGTGTGCTGCAGGCTTAGCAGGCCTTTCTGCTACAAGAGGTTGATCAAGGATATCAACCTTTCCTTCGTTCTTCTATGACCTAAGGTTGTATCTATTAGGACTGATGTCGTTGGCCTTCTCCCCCTTACCCAACTCATTGATTTGACTGCTTATGAGAAATTCTTCGTACACAGATTGAGTTAAATGGGGAAAAGGGGAGGTGTCTCCAAAACAACGGATTTCAAGGCCAAGCTTATCTATCTTCTCTCCTTCTTGATCAACCATGTTATTTTAGAGAGGGGTTTGGAACCTCTGATCATCTCTATCCCTATTCCTTTGTTCCCTTGGCATAATCTGGGGAACATTGTTGTTTGGCCTCCTAAAGCCTCCGTTATCAGTATTTTGGGGATTTCTATATATGGGCTTCCCTTCTAATTCCCACCTTTCCATCCTAGCTGAAAGTGATTGCAACACCTTAGTTTCTTCATCCATCTGAGGGAGAAGAGTAGAGGAACCAGACATGGAGGATTCAGATTTCCTCCTGAGTATGTCTTTATCAGCTTCATTTCTGAGTTGGTCAACAACCAAGATATTTGATTCAACTTCTACAGCCGCGTCCTGCATGTGGGCCAGGGAAGTGTCTCATCTCTCCCTAACAAAAGGCATAAATCAGGGTCAAAATAAATGGAATAGTTAATTTTGGCTGAAGCCTTTGAGGGATTTATCTCAGTAGGAATCCTATTGTACATCTTATTGAACCTCTTGGAGAAGTCAGAGACCAACTCTCCTTCCTTTCTCTTTAGGGATCCAAACTCTGTCATGTAATACATGAAGTCTTTCTTATCTTCCCACTGTCTCAAGAAGGCATCATCCAATGCCTCTATCCCATCAACAGACCCAGGAGGTAAGGCCCTAAACCATTTCCTAGCCTCTCCTTCAAGACTATGAACAAAAATCCTCATCCATACGTCTGCATGCATGATTACATGATCATATGTAAAAGTATAAAAGGATTAGAGGTGTTCTTCAACAGTTACATTTCCTTCGCCTGTAAACTTGGTCAGTTGCTTGAGGTAGCCATCTGCTGGAAGAGCATTGAGAGGCTGAGGCAACATAAGGGGGGCATACCTAGTAGCTATAATAGCCTCCATCCTGGTCATGGGGGGATTTTCTCTTTCCATAGGAATATTAGGTGGAGGATAACTAGGAGGAGAAGGAGTTCGAATAGGGGATATTGGAACTGATCTTCCAGGTGGAAAGGGAAGCAATGGGGGATTCATAGAGAAGGCTAAGGGGCTTGAGTCAGTAGATTCTTCTCTCTCTATAGTAGCAGCCACAGTAATAAGAGGAGGGGTGGTAAAGATATGAGTGGGGAAATATTCCGTGGTCTTGGGTCTATGCTAAGTTATAGCTTCAAGGGAGAGGGGAGTGGAAAGGATTTCTCCCTCCAATCCCAGACCAGAAGGGTAAAAATCAACAGGAACACTCCCGAAATTTAAAGTTCTAGAAACTCCAATAGAAGGTATGACAGGGAAATGAGAAGCAGTAAACAGAGTTTCTATAGAAGGAGATGGAAAATGATCAGAAATACCTGGCTCGACAGTAGAAGATCCTTGTTCAAAGGCCTTTCCCTTTCTAATAAGCTTCTCTGGATCTGCTTCAAGTGTTGCCAATGGAAGCTGAGAATGAGACCGCGTGTGTCTACCTCAGGAAGACAGAAATGAAACAGAAGGTCCTCCCCAGTGGATTCATCACAATGGAGTCACCAGGTCCACAATAGAAATCTTGTAGGGATTTGATGTCTGATGCACCTTTAGAATCAAAGGCTCAATGTCGTTCAATCCCAGGGAAAATTTTTGAATTCGTCCCTAGTAGCGGTGCCATAAATGTTGGCATCAGGAGTCACTCCTAGATTGCGATAGGAGTGAGACTGATAACCATCAGTTTATATGTCACAATTTTTTTATAAAGGGTGATCGGAAGAGAATATACTCAGAACAATATCGTTTAACTCAAAATCCTGGACTGGGCTATGCATGAACATGTGAGGTCTTGATATAACTTCAATCAGTAAGTCGTAGTAAGGGTGAGTAGGGGGAAGACTTCGGTGAGAAAGTGCAAAGGTCTGTTGTAGGAATCAGGCTTCCAATAGCCCAAAGAGGAAGAACTTAAACACAAGAACTTCTTGTATTCAAATTACAAGAATACTAAAAGAAATAATAACAACATTACCATAAAATTTTTATCATAACACAATCACAATGATTCATGTGAATCATTCAATCATGAACTCTTCCAGTATTAGATCGAAACAAGATGGAGTAAGAAATATGATTGCCATTAAACAAGAAGTTTCACATACATATACATAACTCGGGAAACCGGCACTTCATCAAAACTTTACAATGGGGAGCTTAGCTCTACCATAGATCCTTACAAAATATGAAAACTGAGTCTATATACTCAAATAAATTCACCTCCTTGTCCACAGGAGGGTAGATGAGCTACCTCATTTAAGGATTTATGTGCGCATGATATTCCTACAGACTATACGCACAACTTCTTTTTTTACACTGCTTCAGACGACATGGCTTTTGCAGGGAAACTATCCATCGTAGTACCACAAGATGATTGCTTCTGACCCTCCCCACACCTTCCATTTATGGGTTGAGATGAGGTCTCAACCACCAACTCAATCTTCATTAAATGCTTCTTCCATGGAGGGTGGTCGAGACTGAATACACAGAGAGTGACCACATGTCATATTTCCAAAGATTGGAGGCTAGCCTTCATTTCTTCAGGTTTCACTCTCAACGTAACCATAGGGCCATGCAACTGTCTTCAAGGATGCTTTGGCATTTTCCTTTCAGGGATTTCCTCATGCTGTGTCCAGGATCCCTGATACCCTATTTTGTGAAATCTCCCTATCCAAACCAACAACTTGATCTTCCCTTAGCATCGATGGCCAAGATTTTCCTTATTCGGCTCTTATCCATCTGTGGTTTGAAGAGGTGCCTATCTTTTCCCTTTGGCCCTACTTTCCATATGATAGTGGGTTGTGACCTTGCATTAAAACTAAAGGTGCTCCATAGATTTCGGGTATCAGCGATGGGAGGGAGTAAACTCCTCACCCTTGAGAATCCTGATTGTCGAAATCATGAAGGGGACTAATAGTGTTGGTGCCTTCCTTACCCCTCGCTCATATAATCACCGGCTAGGACTGTGAGCCTATCTCCGGGGGCTTTCGCATTTCACGTTTCGGGGTTTCAAAATGTAGTGGAGGAACAATGCTTTGTCCTTTGAATTCCAGGTAGCCGAAATAGCGATCAGGCTTAATCGCGTTCCATGCACCCCTTGGTTGAATGGCCTGGATCAATATTTAGACGTGGGGCCCCTTCTGGCCTAGACCCTCCACCACATGTCTTCTAATATCGGATGACCGAGATCAATCTCATTGAATGAACCTGATCTTTTTAGGGTTTCACACACCAGGGATAGATGATGTATCCTATCTCATTCTCCTGATTGCTCAACCTACAAAACCATGGATTTTCGCCACGCATCCCCAGGGTGGACGGTTTAGATCACATCGACGCTTTGACTTTAAATATCCCAAAAGCCTCCTGTCCTCTTCTTTAGGCCTTGCCTATCCACTGAACCTTGGGCCATGACCACGGGCCAGGCTCCTGGAGCTATCACATTTCTCGTTTCGGGGTTTTGAAACCCAAGGGAGAACCTTGTCCTCCCAACTTGCGATCCCCAAAAAGCCGAATCCCAAAACATCGACTAGCTGACACTTGTCTCTGTGGGATCAGAAGACCCAGATTATCCTCATGACTTTGGCCATAAGGAATGAGCACATGCACTAATCCTCATGCAACCCCATGGCTCCGACTTTCCCGATGGCCGTCGATTTTCTCCATCAATGGATCCTCGTCGTTGAAAACAAAAATGCTTGCTCGCTTGATTTTTAACCCAGAACTGAACATCTTCTCTGTGCTACACTTGGGTGCTCATGGATGTGACCTTTCATAAATTCATATGATGGCTTTTTTAAGCCCCATTTCATGCATTTAACACCAAGGGCCTGAAACCAGAGAGAAACTACCCCATTGCAAGAATTGGTGCCAACAAATTCAATTACAATGGAAGTTAGGGTTAGAGAATTGTGGGGATAAATATATGTACTATTAATTCCCACATTAAATTATCAATCGGGGCTCATAATCTTCAAGGTGTAGGCTTAGGAAACACAGGATCAGAGCCTATTCTATCCTAATCTAAAGTTGGAAAAACAATCTTCAAACCCACACTTGCAGGAAATTAACACTAAGGATTCATCACTGGGACGTAGGAATAACTTAGTGCTATAAAGGCTTAGATCATAGTCTTTCATGCACTCGAGGTGATGTTCATGTGATTAATAGTGAGTATCTTACTTAAGTTTTATGTCCTTCAATGATTATTTCCTATAGTGGATCCACACTTAAATACAATAAAATAAACAAGAAAATAGAAATGAATTCAAATGACAGGAAATAAACTAACACCTTGGGAATAATTCCAATGCGGGAAGGCCATATCTCAGGAGTTAGACCTTTAATATGTTCATTGGTGATTGAATCTATGTTAAATTAAAGTGCAAGGAATCCAAAGGTACATGAAAATATGAAAGCAAACTGTAGGAAATTTAATGAAAGGAATTTAAAATCAATCTTAAGAAAAAGGCAATCAAACAAGGATGCAAATTAAATCTAAACTTGAAATCTTCCACAATAAGATGCATCAATCATGGAGAAGAAGGAGAAGGGATAAGTAAAGATGATACTGTAGAGATGTGAAGCAAAGAATTGAAATTCTTATGCGATAGAAAAGAAATACCAGTTCTGTCAAGAAATATGAATGTTAGATGGGTTAAGAAGAGATGAACATAGAATTTTCAATGTACATTATAGAACTCAACAAAGAATAATAATAAATAAGGGAGGAATGCTTCTATAGTTGACTCAAAAGGTTGGATGTACACATTCAAATAAAAGTATGGAAACATGGTTGAATAAAATGAAATGGATTCTTGGTGACAATTATCTAACTTGGAGGATTTGCAATCAACCAAGCAAGGAAAGAAGTTGAATGAAAATGAATAGATGCATAATGGGTGGTGTGTGTTAATATGCAAGTTATGGGTGAAAATAATGAAGAAAAGAGAGGGGTAATTTTCTCATAAACAAAAGTAAATGCCCATGCATGGGTAATCAATCTGTAAGAACATCATGAAGGATGGCACATACTTTAAATTGTAAATAATAAGTGCAGTTTTGAACCTATGCTTATGCGCCATCTATTCATAAATGAATTCAAATATCCAACTAAAGATCAAAACTTTGTTTTATGAATTTGACACAACTAAGAAGGAAAAACATTATTTAATAATGCCAACAACAAATATATGGCAAAGTAATCAAGCATGAATGGGCATAATTAAAGCAAGGCACAAAGAAATGAATCGTTGGTCAAATAATCATTAAGCATAGAAATAGAGTAGCATGAAAACACATATATTAGAATCTTGTGAAGGGATTATGATTGAGGTTAAATGTAGAATGATGATGCTTTGAGTGGAAGGGAATCAATTCGATTTGTTCATGAAACCAATTGCAAAATCAAATTGTTGAATTGAAACACACAGTGCATGGAAATCATATCAAACCAAATTCATAATCTAATTAACAAAAGAAATAACAACAGGGACATACCCAGAACGAGGGGCCCTACCCGACCTAGGCATGATCCTGGAAGACTAATTCAGATCAAAACTGAAATAATGCATCAAATCTCAGCCATGAACTATTCTTATTTATTAGAAATCAAAATCTTTGATTATAACATTTTGCTCATCAATTTCATGTCTCTAATATGATGAATTTCTCCCAAATACAATTTTTTAAATAATAATGATGGCCCCTCCTCAGCCCTATGAGGCTCTTATTTATACATGAAATCCAAGGGGAAATGATTGAATTGAATCCCCCAAACTCAGATTTTGGTTAAAACCAATTTTATAGATTTTAGAGCAAAATCACAAAAATCTGGGTTTTATTGTAATTTGGGCATATTTGAGTTAGGGATCCACCCATATCTTCCAAACCAATTTGAATTTTAAAAATGGCTCATGACTCATGCAATTTGTCGTATGTTAGAAAAAACCCATATCTTAGAATTTCTATATCTGATACCATCTGCATGGAAATGGAGGTGCAAGTTGGAAGTTTGAGATTTTTACTAATTTTTGCATAATTATTCCACCTGAGCTAGAGGTCCACACATGTGAGCTGGGTGAATTTTGACACACGTATACGCATGTAGACATCATTTTGGACAAAACCCATGTCCCCAATTTTCCTCTGGAAGAATAACAAATTTTCGACTATAAAACGGTTGTTGATGCTTGTACCAGATGACTTGGAACATTCTGGTATCGGATGATTTATGGAACATTCTTGTACCGGATGAGATGAATTGCGAGTACCAGATGACATGGGGTGTGAGTAGCATATGACATGGAGTGTGGGTACCAGATGACTATGCAGGTACCAGGTGACTGTAAAACCTTCTGGTACTGGATGACTTGGATTGTGACTTCCAATGAGGGAACATATTGTTTGGACATAGAAACATAGGATTAAACCATCATCAACAAAACTATTATATAATCATCCTTTTAATCACTAAAAATATGGAAAATTATGTATTAACAACATAGGATGAATAACATGAGATAATGGAGGTTTATGGTGTAATTAGGGATATATTGTCGATGAAATGCAAGAGAATTTGTAAGGATGAGTGTATTTGTATGGAAAAAAATATGACAAAACTAGAGCCCAACACACCCCCAAAACCAAGGATTTGCATGTCCTCATGCAAACAAGGTGAATAACTTGTGATACTCTTCTTATAGATTTATGTGACATTGTTTCTTTTGTGTAGGTGTTGGTTCTTGTGGAACGACACTTCGGAAACTATCACGGATTGAATTTAAAATAGAGAAACAAAACTATCATAACAAAGGAGGACAAACAGTGGATGGGGTATCAGAGTGATGGTGAATGGTGTGCATGTGGGGAATGGTTTATAAAATGATGGTGATGGTGGTCGTATGAACTTGGATGTATTTATACTATGTATCTTACATCAATTTTAAGACCAATATTTACTTTGTGGTTCTTTGTTTGGATAGGCAACAATGATTTCATCCTCTTTGAGATGACTTAAGAATGCTTTATGATGTACAAAGAGAAGACACTATAAATGTTTCTTTGTATTTTTACACCACATATTGCTTTTTCATTACTTGGTCTTATCATCAGAGTATATTGTTTATTATTACAAGTGGAGTGAATATGGAGGGTTTACTGAGTAGTTGTGATAATGCATAGTGGAGTTTGGAGTGGGTAATAGTGGTTATGCATCATGTTTTCCAAGTTCTTAGTAAATTAAGCTAACCTAATCTAAAGCCGGCAAAATAATCTTCAAACCCACACTTACAGGAAATTTACACTAAGGATTCATCACTGGGACGTAGGAATAACTTAGTGCTATAAAGGCTTAGATCACATTATTTCATGCACTCGGGGTGATGTTCGTGTGATTAATTGTGAGTAGCTTACTTAAGTTTTTTGTCCTTGAATGATTATTGCCTATAGTGGATCCACACTTAAATGCAATAAAAGAAACAAGCAAACGGAAATGAATTCAAATGATAGGAAAAAATATAACACCTTGGGAAGAATTCCAACATGGGAAGGCCATATCTCACGAGTTGGACCTTTAATTTGTATGTTGGTGATTGAATCTATGTGAAATTAAAGTGCAAGGAATCCAAAGGTACATGAAAAAAAAGCAATCTAAAAGAAAACTGTAGGAAATTTAATGAAAGCAATCTAAAATCAATATTAAGCGAAAGGTAATCAAACAAGGTTGCAAATTAAATCTAAACTCAAAATATTCCACAGTCAGATTCATCAATCATGGAGAAGAAGGAGAAGGGATAAGTAAAGATGATACTGTAGAGATGTGAAGCAAAGAATTGAAATTTTTATGCGATAGAAAAGAAATACCAACTCTATCAAGAAATATGAATGTTAGATGGGCTAAGAAGAGATGAACATAGAATTTTCAATGTACAATGTAGAACTCAACAAAGACTAATCATAAAGAAGGGAGGAATGCTTCTATAGTTGACTCAAAAGGTTGAATGTACACTATCAAATAAAAAGCTGGAAACATGGTTGAAGAAAATTAAATGGATTTTTGGTGACAATTGCCTAACTTAGAGGATTTGCAATCAACCAAGCAAGGAAAGAAGATGAATGAAAATGAATAGGTTCATAATGGGTGGTGTGTGTTAATGTGCAAGTTTTGGGTGCAAATAATGAAGAAAAGAGAGAGGTGATATACTCATAAAAAAATGTAAATTCCCATGCATAAGTAATCAACCTGTAAGCACATCATGAAGGATGACACGCACTCTAGATTGTAAATAATAAGTGCAGTTTTGAACCTATGATTGTCAAGACCCTTAAGAGGATGAGTAAGTTTGAAAGCTCGGGAGGAGTAGTGCAAACTTTCATGCAAATTGCAAGTGTGCGACAGGACCGAGGACAAATTTCATTGCCAAAGATAAGGAGGAAAAGACTAATGAGACCCAAGTAGTTGGGTTCGTAGGAGAAAGTTCAAGGGCCAATACCTTGAATAATTTAAAAAAATTCCCATTTCGGTAGGAAATGGCAAAGATCAGGAGGAGGAGAGAATTCAAAGCTCAAAGTAGTTAAGTTTGCAGTAGCATCAAAGGAAACAACCTTTGACTATTTCCAATTCTTCTGATTTTGGGAGAATAAAGAGAACATAGGAGGGAAAGTCGTAGCTGCCATTGGATCAACTATAAGAGATATATGGGTTGTTAAATCTATGTCCAAATAGAAAGAATCATGCAGAGGAGGAGAATAGACCCCATCCTTCGGATCTGGGTGCATGGATCGACAACCGTCTGATCGAGGTGAGTAGCATGGGATTTAACCCATTTGTATGTGCAAGGAGTGAGGACTTGTCGAATTCCAAAAGTTTCAAAGTCAGTCAGAACCGTCCATCGTCTAGAGGGATAGGTGGCGAAATATTAGAGAGTTCATGAGAACAAGCTTCGTGAGATCTACAGGGAGTAGAAGTGACTTCGTCGAAGTGGTGAAGTAAACCGAGGTCGTTGGATCTGGAAGGGACACGCGGAGAAAATATGCACACTTTGGAGAAGGGCCAAAATCTTCAAAATCTGAAGTCAATGGGAGTCATTTATAGACGGAGGGACACATGGAGAGTGGAGAGTTACTTCGGAGGTCATATACTTCAGAGGATTTTCTTAGTGTTGTTTCAGAATTCGCTGAAGCTAGAATCGCTGAAGAAATCACAATCGTTGGCTGTCATAGGAGCGCAAGTTGTAGATATCACCTGGGTAACCTCACAAGTTTGAAGTTCAGAGGAGTTGGCGACAGGTGAAGAGAAAATTACCGAAGCCTGAATTCTGAAGCAGCTTCAAGATTTATCCCTGGGTTACATCCTGAGGTCACATGAAGGAAATGTCCTAGTAGAGGGAACTAGCGCATGTTGATTCAAATAATTTTAAAAGGAACAGTGGCTTAGTAGGAACCCTTGGGTTACATAGAACATGTTCCTAAGGAGATAAGGGGCTTGTGTATAGTGTTTTTGGGTTCCAGCAGGGGCCCAAAGAGATAATTCAACTCAATCTTTTGAAGGATCCTAGACCGAGAGGTCAAGAAGCCCCGAGAGAGAGAGGGGGTCTACATCAAGTGCTATCAGAGTAGAAATGGAGAGGCTAGCATTGAATATGCAGTAGGAGGCACATTTATGTTGGAGGTATGAGTGGCCCATGAAGCAGATAGCAACATGGCCAGTTCAGAAGTTGTTGTCTAGAAGCCAACAACAATTGTTGAGGAGATGATTGAGGGAAACTAAAACCCTCAGTGACAGGGGGAAAGTGTTTCACATATGCGAGCCAGAAGTTGAAAAAACCCTCAGTGATGAGGAGAGGAGATCAATAAGAGATGTCGTATAATTCTAGGAGGGTAGTGATGAAATTTCAGGTTTCTAGGTGGGAAATGAGAAGATATCGATTGATCTCATAAAATGCCAGGAGGGAAGAAGTGAAATCCCAGATTTTCAGGTGGGAAAGAGAGAGGAGAGGAGACTATCTGAAAGTCTCATGAACTTAGTTGTGAGTTCATATCAGAAAGGAGTGTTGATAGATGGGGATCACAAATGCATCCTGATCATTGGGGAATCAATATATTCCTTCCATATAGCCCAGCTGAGGCTAGTGCGTGTAATGCAGATGAGGAGGTGATGCCACAAGAATCTAAGGAAGAGGTCGTTGGTCCAAATTTTTGTGAAGATAATAGTTTGTTTACTGTAGATGAAGTAGAGGAGGGACATCCAAAAATGACTTTCATAAAAGAGGAGAATGAGTGTACATTCAAATTTTCCCAATAGACGAGAGAAGAAGAAGAGCATTCAACATAATTGCTCATAATTTTCAGCTAGGAAGATGAA
Source organism: Picea glauca (assembly GCA_000966675.3). Lineage (NCBI taxonomy): Eukaryota > Viridiplantae > Streptophyta > Pinopsida > Pinales > Pinaceae > Picea > Picea glauca. The sequence continues at coordinate 1,127,489 of JZKD02S1123489.1, read as the reverse complement.
AAGGAGATGACTGCAGCACTGAATCCTGTATCAGAAGAGTAAGAAGACAACATGGAATTTATTTATTTGTACAAGTAATTGGAAGCCCTGAAGAGAAGGGTGACAGTGAAAAGTCAGTGCATCCAACAGGCTAAGTTGGAAACAGATGAAGGAGCATACCAGTCCGGGGAGAAGATGGAGCAAGATGGGAGTGCACCAGGGAAAAAACTCCCAGAAGTTGAGCTATCAGAGGAGATGGATAGACAGAATTCCAGTAAGGAAGATGTAGAGTCTAAATATGCAGGGAAGTGTTAAGTTAAGGCCATGGAAGAAGAAAACAACATGAGATATTAGGTTGATCTTCCCTTTACTCAGCATGAGGAGATGTAGCAAACCAGTCTGCATGAAAGGAGCCAACCATTGGAGAATATGGACAGAGAGATAGAGGAGATCAGAGAGATGATGCTAAGATCAACACGAGAAGATATCAACAAGAGGAGGCTGAGAAGAGGAGGACCTACAAGAGAAATAGGGAAGTAGTAGTAGCAAAGCAGAGGAGTGGGAGGACAACTCCAAAGAGAAGTTTGGGATCCAGGGGGATTTCAACAATGGAGTAGAGGAGCTCATGAAAATGAGCTCATGATTTTCTAGTATTGGAGTATGATGTAGAATCATAGCTCCACCTCAGCATTGCACCAACTATTTATCACATCCACGCGCATTCAACGATGTGAGAGGCACCAACCCTCTCATTTTTCCCTCGAATTTAAATTTTAAAATGTAATTAAATGTTGAAAGTTTGGAAGAGTTGAGTTGATGACTTTGTACATGATGTAGTTAAGTTCACCTTTAGTGGTTGACAATAGGTTGATCTAGATCCTATTCAGACTAGATGTTCATTCAATGTAATCTGCCTCAGAAGTTAGGCATTGTAAATGGTGATTATAAACCACTAGTGTATCTTGGAGGGAAATCTCTATGATCCCCTCTTGTATAAATAATTGTATTGTATGCCTAATAGAGGTTGTTGAGAGTTGCTTAAAGTAGTCGAGATCTACGGAAAAATATGATTGTAAATCATTGTAAGACAAGGAGAGGAAAGAGCTGAGACTTTGTTGCAATCTGATATTTTGCACACATGTTGTAATTGACATTCATCTTAATAAAAATACAATAGTTTTTCCTGCATGAGGTTTTGTGTATGTTTCCCTATGTGTTTATGAATGTTATATGAATGTTTATATGAATGTATGTTGTAGATGCTTGTGATAGGTTTCCATATGTAGGGATAGACAAAATTCTTTGTCTGTGATTTTGCATAATCGTTTTGGGTTCTTTAGGATGTGCAAGGAGTGCACGATGGAGTATTGAACTCTGTATAAAACACAAGGAGTGCGTATTTGAATTCTTCTTTGAGTTTATAGAATAACATGCCAGGAGGGAACATCGGGATAGTTTACAGACTCAGGGAGGAGCCTCAATATTACTGAACCCCTTGGAGGAGAGATTGTGCAGAGAAGGAACAAGTATTAAGAGGTATTGAGAACTCGACAGAGCTCTACCAGGAGGGAATTAAGAAGGTGCAAGTGTGCATAGGGGAAATCACTTTTTAGCTATGCGAAGAGAAGAGTCAGAGGAGGACACTCACAGAGTTGCTAAATAATATAGAAATCTCAACAAGGAGTGCTTTGAGAAGAAGTTTCCAAGAGGGCATAGATATCCCTTCAAGGAACATAGGGACAGAGACCTCTGAGGTCTGAGCAGTTGAAGCTCATGTGAAACAGAGTTGTTGAACACTCTAGAGGAATACTTGTGCAAGGAGTGCACCATTCCAACACTCATATGAAGTGTTTAAAGGCAACCATCTCAAGGCTAGTCAAGCATAAGGAGTGTGCATAGAAGCGAACCGATTCCAAGTTCAAAATATTAGAAGAGCATTGGGTTGCCAGGAGGGCACCAGAAAATATTCTAAGGAAGAAGAGGGTCGATACCCTTAGGAGTTTGAGTAAGTTTGAAATCTTGGGAGGAGTATTACAAAGTTTCACACAGAGTGAAAGTGTGTGCCAGGGCCGAGGAAAAATTTCATTTCCAAAGATCAGGAGGAAAAGCACTGATGAGACCCAAGTAGTCGGGTTCGCAGGAGAAAGTTAAAGGGCCAAGACCTTGAATACTTGAAAAAAAAATTCAGTTCGGGAGGAAGTGGAAAATCTCAGGAGGAGGAGTGAATTCAAAGTTCAAAGTAGTCTATTTTGCAGGAGGATGAAAGGAATCAACCTTTGATTATTTCCAATTCTTCCAATTTCGGGAGAAAGAAGAGAATAGAGGAGGGGAAGTCGTAACTGTCATTGGATTAGCTATCGAAGAGATCTGGGCCATTAAATCTACGTCCAGACAGACAGGAGTGTGCAGAGGAGGAGAATAGACCCACTCCGTCGGATTTGGGTGCGTGGATCGACAACTGTCAAATCCAGGTGAGTAACATGAGCTTTAACCCCTTTGTATGTGCAAGGCATGACAACTTTCCGAAGTCCCGAAGTTCCTAAGCTAGTCGGAACTGTCCATCGTTCGGAGGGACAAGTGGAAAAATATTAGAGAGTTAGTGAGAACGAGCTCTGGGATATCTGCGTGAAGCATAAGTGACTTCGTCAAAGCGGTAAATTAAACCCAGGAAGTTGGATCTGGAAGGGAAACATGGCAGAAATCTACACACTTCAGAGAAGGGACAAAACCTCTGAAATCCGAAGTCAACGGTAGTCGTTGACAGATGGAGGAACACATGGAGAGTGGAGAGTTACTTTGAAGGTCGTATACTACAGAGGATTTTCTTAGTGTTGTTTCAGAATTCGTTGAAGCCTGAATCTCTGAACAAATAACAGTCATTGGCTATCAGAGGAGTGCAAGTCGTAGATCTCAACCAGGTAACCTTGCAAGTTCATAGTTTGGAGGAGTTGGTGACAGGTGAAGAGAAAACAAATGAATTGTGAATCCTGAAGCGCCTTTAGGACTTAGCCCTGGGTTACATCCCAAGGTCACATGAAGGAAAGGACCTAGTAGAGGGAGCTAGCATGTGTTGATTCAAATAATTTAAAAGGGAACATGGGCTTAGAAGGATCCCATGATTTACATAGAACCTGCACCTAAGGAGATAAGGGGCCTGTGTATAGTGGTTTTGGGTTCCATCAAGGGCCCAAAGAGCTAATTCAGCTTAGTATTTTGAATGATCCTAGACTGCGAGGTCTAGGAGCCCTAGGAGAGAGAGGGGGTCTGAATCATGAAATCTCCACAATGGGATACAAGGATTTTTCTTCTAATTTGGACCTACTTCCTAGAAGAATGACAGTTCTCCCAGATGCTGAAATCCACCCCATGGACTATAAGGAACATTCTTCTAATTTAGACATACGTCCTAGAAGAATGACTATCCTTGACCATTTTCAATCCAACCACTATGGTGAACTCAAGTAAAATGTTTGTCTTGTACCAATCTCTCCACTCTGGTCACTACTGTGAACTCAATGAGACATACCATTGTTCTAATCTAGACATATTCCCTAGAAGAATAGTTTTCCATGGTACATCATCAATCTGTGAACATGGACCATTCTCTACAAGGAGAATTTCTGTCCACCAACAATATTTCAACCCAGACCATCCTCCATAGGGAGGATGTCTATCCACCAACAATATGTCCTACCTGGACCATTTTCCTCCTGGAGAATGTTTATTCATCAACACACTAATAATCCATCTAGTTGGTAATCATCTCCAACACTAATGGTAGTCTCCATGGAAATCATAACAATGCCATTCAATAGAACATAACTATGTCTATACATAGTAGTATACAACTAACATCTAGTGGTACACTACCACTCCTAGTAGGAAACTACTACTAACCAATGAATCACATTCACTACCAGTGGATCACATCCACCAAAATAACATACAACTATTGTCCAGAGACATACAGTCTCCACAACAATCATATCATCTGATATCAACCTACATAACAATATCATAATATAGACTAAGTAAGATTGGGCCATTCTTCCACTCACATCTGTGAGATATGGAAGAGTATCTACCCTCAAAAATGTAAACATCATCCATGGGATATCTGGATTATTCTTCTTAAGCATAGAAGAATAATTGTCCCTGATTTCAGAAACTGGACCATTCACCTAACTGGGCCATTCTTCTGGCACTAATCACAGTGAAACCTAGAGATAATGAGCATGCTCTAGGGAATTATTGCCCCTGATTGTTGAATCTAGACCATTCACTTATCTGGGCCATTCTTCCAGCACTAATCATAGTGAAACCTGGATATAATGAGTCTTCCCTAAGGAATGACTATCCGGACAATCTCCTATGGAAATGCCTGTCCTACACCAACCTCCTATAATGGACCATTCTTCAAAACTTATCACGATTGTGAAACTCGAAAGAATGACTTACCATAGAGGTGGACCATTCTGCTTGACCACTACTCAAAGTGACTACCAGGAAGAATTATTGTCCTAGACCATTCCCCCACACTAGCCACAAGGGGAATCACTATTTGTGGTACATCAACAATTTATTGTACCATTTTCATTACGAAAATGACTATCCGATCTGGACCATTTTCCGAAATGGAAAATGATTTTCCATGAGAAACCTTGGGCCACTTTCCAAACTGAAAAGTGACTGCCCATCCTGGACCATTTTTCAAATTGGAAAATGACTATCCATCAAGAATCTTGGACCACTTTCTGAACTGGAAAGTGACTGCCCAACCTGGACCATTTTCCAAACTAGAAAATGACTATCCATTTATCAATAACATATCAGTGCTCCCTCCCAACCTAGGGGTAATAAATTCCCTTTCCAATAAGGAATTCATCTCCACAAGTCCAACTTGTCCCTTAAGTACACAAAATTTTCATTTTGGACAAAGGATTTATGAAAATATTTACTATATTCTCATTAGTGGAGATATACTGAAGAACCACTTATCCTCTCTGGACTTTATCACAGAGAAAATAATACTTGATATCAATGTGATTTAACCTATCATGGAACATCGGGTTTTTTCATAACTTCACACAACTCTATTTATTAAAATATATCATGGTTGAATCCATCACTTGATCAAGTAGTCCCAAAACCATCTTACATAGCCACATTACTTCCATGCATTCATCACAAGCTGCAATATACTCTGCTTCTGTAGTGCTGAGTGCAACAGACTTGTGTTTCCTTCTAGCCCATGATATCATGGAAAAGATAAAACATAAACATATCCAAGAAGCACTTCTTCTGTCATCTGCACTATCTTCCCAATTTGAATTGATAAATCCATCCAGTTGTACATCATAATTTTAACGTCCCACAAAGATATTTCAAGGCATGCTTTGCAGTTATTCAATTTTCATGGCTAAGTTCCACCTAGAACTATTTTCACAGCAAAGCAAAATATTTGGCTGAGTATTATCCAAACAAATTAACAATCCATTCAATTGCTGATTCAGGGATGGGTCTACTGGAGTATATTCTCTCATCTTATTCAGATCTAGGAGCATGGGAGTTTTCCATAGATTTGCAATCCATCACCTTGAACTTCTGAAGAATCATTTCAATACACTTCCTCTGTCATAGGATGTTTTCACCATGCCTCTACTATAGATGAGTGTCTCTGAACCAGGTTGCTTGAATCCATACAAGGTGTTAGCACTCTGTAATTTTTCCCAAGGCTGAAAGGCAATCACAGAGGCAACATCAGAACCGCTTCGAGTCTTGGATCTATCCCTCCAAGACTCAGAGAGGGATCTCTCTGTCAGATTTAGCTTTGTTTGAAAAGATATTAGGCTAGATAAAAAGAACAGGTATGTTTTGTTGTAAAAGGGTTTATAATTTGGCTGAGACAGCTTACACATCCATTGGGCTATGGGGTCTGCAATTAATAAAATCTGAGAAGCAACCAGAAATGCCAAAGAAATCCTTCACAAGGCGAGATAACACACTCACTGGATCTTTAATAATTTAAATGATGATCAGAAGAAAAGATAAGGAAATAACTCCAACCAACAAGCACTTAAGAATCTCTTGATTGAAGATATTTAGAAGATGAACATTGAAATCTTTAGAATCGGAAACAGGGTATCTGGGATAAATCCTGAGACATAATGCTATTCATAAAGATTATATTCAGAAAACACAGTGGTTACAGAGCAAGAAAACATTTACTGAGAAATCACATCACCAGTAAACATGCGCAGGAATCATGTAAAGAGCCTCTTTCATTAATGGCAGATCTATTCAAAAATGTTACAGCTCAGTCGCCTCCAGAGCATGAAGATCCAACCCTATTACATTAAAATCATCTCAATATATAATATACATCTCTTCATCAAGTTCTGAGAGTCGGTTCAACCGTCTCGGCCGAAAATAGCCACCACTCCCATCAA
>JZKD02S1123489.1:1060353-1114864 GCA_000966675.3 Picea glauca | reverse complement strand
AAATAACTCCAACCAACAAGCACTTAAGAATCTCTTGATTGAAGATATTTAGAAGATGAACATTGAAATCTTTAGAATCGGAAACAGGGTATCTGGGATAAATCCTGAGACATAAATTTATTCATAAAGATTAGATTCAGAAAACGCAGTGGTTACAGAGCAAGAAAACATTTACTGAGAAATCACATCACCAGTAAACATGCGCAGGAATCCTGTAAAGAGCCTCTTTCATTAATGGCAGATCTATTCAAAAATGTTACAGCTCGATCGCCTCCAGGGCGTGAAGATCCAACCCTATTACATTAAAATCATCTCAATATATAAGATATATCTCTTCATCAAGTTCTGAGAGTCGGTTCAACCGTCTCGGCCAAAAATAGCCACCACTCCCATCAAATTCGGAGTTTTCTGTTATGAGAGATGGACCGTTTTTCTGCGAAATAGGGGTCCGTTAAGACGTGATTATATCTTCAAATATGACACTTGGGAAAAAAATGAAAGAGGTTATTGTATATTGGCATGTTCTGGACAAAAACCTCCTTCGGTTTCGCAAAATTCATCTCCAGCTGGCCGTGACAGCTCCTGCAAAATCGGGACTGAAATGGAAAATGGCAAATATGGAAAAATAGGCCTCGAAGATGCCTTCGACCCGCTCTTCGCGTAACTCCGTTGCAAAAACCGAAAAAAGGGTTTTGTTCCTCATCCTGTGCTGACCAAAAGTCTCTCTCATATTTTTAAAATTCGTCTCTGTTTTCTCAAGATATCTGTCGGAAGAAGACATGGTGAAAATGGGCAAAAATGGTGAAAATGTGCAAAAGTGGTTTTTTGGCGGGAAAAATCTCGGACCCCCTCCCCCCTCGTTAAATGCAGACTGTATGGGGGGGTCCGAGATTGAACCTGGGCCGTGGATCTGGTTGGGCAATTGTGAGTCATTGGAATTTGCATGGGTTTTTAATTATGGTATCAGACCCCCCCCCCCCCTCGTTAAAAATCGAACTCACGGGGGGGTCCGAGATGGAATATGAGGCATAGATTTTATTTAATGCATGGAGGATGGGGGCTCTTAGTTAAAAGGAGGCGGGAGTTTTAGGGGGGTGGGAGTGTATGTAGGATAGTGCGTAGGGGGAGTGGGTAGTGGAGGATGAGAGGGGGATGACGTAGGGAGATGGGGGTAGTGGAGGTAGGTGGGGTAGGGATGTGACATGGGAGAGATGTAAGGGATGGGGAGTTTAGGACTTAGGGTATGTAGGTTTTATGCTTTATGTTTTATTTTTTATGTTTTTTTAAATTTTATTTAATATTTTAATTATTTTGTTTTATATTTATTTTAATATTTTATATTTTTTGGTTATGTTTTTATTATTATATATATATATTTTAATTTTCAATTTGTTTAAATGTTTTTTTTTTAATATTTTTAATTTATTTTATTACTTTTTGCTTTTTTAATATTTTTTAATGTTTTGTTTTATTAAATAGTTTTATTAAATAGTTTTATTTAATTAACCTAACCTAGATTACTAACTAAATTAATAATTAATTAATTAAAAATTAATTAATGATTAATTAATTATTAAAGGAGTTGTTTATTAATCATTTAACTTAGACTAACTTTATTGCTTTATCCTAAGTCCATTTGCGCAGGGATGGAAAGCGGGATAATGGAGGCTGGCGAAAGACAAGGGGAAGAGGGTGTAGTGTGTAAGAAGGATGCAATAGGGTGATGGAGGGTCGAGTGAAAAGAATGGAGGGAGGAAAACAGAATCACCTGAGCTATACTTCGTCACCTGGAGAGATGTCAAATCAACATTCGAAGTATCGATTCGCCTATAATTATAGGACCCTAACACAAGGTATTCTTCTATCTTCATACATGGGTCTATTTATGGTATACCTAAAAACCTTGAGGTTTTTCTATATGCTTCTTCTTCAATTACTTTTTTGAGAAGAATAGTCTTTACATCCATTTGATGTAAAATGCAACCCATGGATACTACAAGAGATATAATGGATCGTGTAGAGGTATATTGGAACAATCTATCATCATAGTCTTCTCCCTCCTTTTGGGAGAACCCTCTATCCCTGAATCTTGACTTGTATCTATCAATTCTTCCATTTATAAGACTTTTTTCACAATTTCTCACATACATTGTTCTCCATCATAGATTCCTTCTTCAACGTTGGATTCCATCGAATATTCTATATATTCCATGCCCTTCCTTATTGAAGGTTCCAACTTCTTCCTTTTACCATAGGAACATAAATGTAGATGGAAAACTAGGGATATTCAAGGAGTTTTTTCGAAGAAGACTTCTTCTAGAGTCAAGTTGAACACGTGATACTTATCATGGATACTACTTCCAATGAAGAACATGGATAGACAATTCATAGTATTCACAGATTCTTCAATGGATAATATTATTGGGGCTTAGCTCCCTCCTAATGCTTGAATGAGAAATATGCATGCTCTTCTTTTGGAATTCTGTAATCAACTCCCTCCATCTGAGAGAGTCCATGCTTTTCTCTGCATCCTTTTGTTTTATGCAAAGTGTCACAAGTTTATTCTATTTTTCTATTGATCACTAACTTCTTTTTGAGTCTGAATCCCTCTGAGTCTCTTCAAGTTTGTTTCTATTTGTTTTGAATGATGCCCATATAGTAGTTTTTGCAAGAATTATGTCATCCTTATATATTTCTTCTATGATAGCTTCCACAAATATTGTTCATAAAACATATTTCACAAGGGTACCTACTTAGGATAATAAAAACAAGAGAAAACAAGAAATATCTCTCTAGAGGAAATGTTAGTTCATCTTGCAAAAAAGTACAATATGCATCTATATCAATGGTATTCATATGCAGTCAAGTATTCATTGCACCTAGCAATAATAGAACCTTTCAAATAATTTTTTTGTAATGTAGCAACTATCACCCTTGATATATACAAATTTGAAGCTTAATAATTTAATCAAACCTCAAACATGAAGCCTCACTTTCTATGGAGGGTGCACTTATTCTTTTGAATGCAGTTTGAAGTCTTGTAGCATTGTCCATCTTGTCTTCTAATCTAAAACTAGATACCATCTTGACAAGAAGAGATTGTAAATTGAATCAGAATATTCAATGATTAGAACAAGCTATAAACTCTAGAATTTCAATTTTGACCACAAAATCAATTTGACCAAAAGTCAACCTTTGAATTTGAATTTGACCAATCAACCTTTGAATTTGACTTTGACCAATCAACCTTTGACTTTGACTAGTCAAAATTTAACTTTGACCAAAAATTCAAACCTGACGTTTTTGCTAGCTAAGGGTACCAATAGGTGTGCTAGGCTAGGGTGCACTAGGATGTCAAGGAATTAGGTCAAATGCTTCACCAAAAGTGCCTAAACACAAGGTTTAGGGTTTTTTGCAGCTGCATAATCACAAAACCTAGTTGCAGTTGTAACTAGTGCTACAAAGAGATTAAAAAATAACTTCCCTATCTATATTCTAGTGGTTAGACTATATGAATACAGTGTGGGCCCATAACCTTTTAGAATAAAAGAGATGTGCTCATTTTTCCATAGACAATATCTCAATATTGTCACCCAACCATAGGCACACAGCCACCCCCGAGCACCATAACCTTGACAGATAGAATAATTTCATAAGTAGTATTAGACCCAACAGATAACCAAGAGATAACATATATCTCTTTCTCCAAGAATAACACACCAAACAGAAAGTCCATAAACCAGAAACTAAGACCAAAATCCCAGTTGGAGTAGTTGCAACTGCACTCCTTCTCCAAACTTGTGTGCCACTTGTCTTGTGTGACCTGTGAGAGTGTGAATGACAAAATGATCTCAAGCGTGCTTTATTTATAGTTCTCTTTGTTTCCTGCCCAAGACAACTTCTTCTTTTAGAGGCTAATACTTAAATATTAATTCTTTTAATGATCCGACATGTCTTCTAGGGTTTGTATAGATCTGTTTAGGGTTTCTCTAGCTTCCAGAACATTCTAATTATACATGGAGGTTAATACCTCCCACAACTACCATAATATCAATAGATTCATGATAGAATCATTGAATTTCATTATTTTTCTTCCTCTAAACATATTATCGACACCTTCACAAAGACTTTCACTAAGAAAAAATTCCACTTTCCACGTGACCTTCTTGGAATGAAGGACACAACTTCCTAGAAAATGTCTTTCTTTTTTAGAATTGTATTTTGAGGGTCCTAGGGGGGGTTCCCATGATGTTTTCCCATTTTACTTGGTTTTCACTGTTCATTTTACTTAGCTTCATGGTATAATGGGTACCCAATGTGACTTCTTGTTGGGACCCATTCATTGTGTAATTCCTATTAGTGTTTAGGGGGGTATTGAAGATATTACACACCCACCCAATATTTATTTTCCTAAGTTTATTAGTCTATGTTGAGGGTTATCCTAGTCCAATATATTCTCCGCTATATGAGAATATTCTACCTTATATGAGGGTGACACCTTCGCTTCATTCCTTACTCAATTGTACGTTAGTTAGACTAGTAGATTCAAGTCTTGCATAGAAACCTCAATATTATTTCCAAGTGTTGCATGCTCAACTTGTTATCATCACCAATAGGGAGCACTCACCTTGGTTTCATCACCAGGAGGGGCCACTTGACTTGATATGGTGGCTTTGTCGGTCTCAGACTGAACATGGGAATATTTTGTATGTGTGGTGGCAAGAGGTAGTGCAATATAAATGGGACCCAAGGTTTGGATTCCCAACCCGACTTGAAATGGGCTATGGCCAGTGGAGCTATGGAGAGCCTTGTTGTAATTGTGTTGAACATATGGGAGACTCTCATCCCATGTACGTGGATTCTTAGAGTTGTACATGTGTAGGATGTGTAATCATTTTATTGATGACCTCTGTTTGGCTGTTTGATTGGGGGTGGAAAGCAGTGGATTTAGTGATCTTGGTGTCCAACAATGACCATAGACTCAACCAAAATGTGTTGAGGAACCTGTTGTCTTGGTCAGAGATGATTGTCTGTGGTATCCGAAAATGGACCCACACTTGGTCGAAGAAGATCTTGGAAGTATCTGCCACTGTGATATTCTTCTTGAATGATGTGATGATGGTTATCATCAAAAACCAATCAATGACCACAAATACACAGTCATTTCCTTGCTTGGTGGACGAAAGGATAGATATGTAATCCATTCAGATGGATTCCCAAGGCTTATTAGGAGTAGAAAGATGGGTTTATAAGCCTTTATTCTTGATGGCCATCTTGGCAATGGCATAGGCAATGCAAGATCTGATATATTTCCTGACGTCCTATCGAATTTTTGGCGAGTAAAACTGTTTCTGAAGAATGAACACAGTTTTCTCCATGCCAAAATGTCCTAACATCCAACTGTAGTGGGTTTCCCAAATCAAATTTGCATGCTCACTTGTAGGAACACAGAGATGGTCCATATGGCATAATAGTTTGTCCTGAATGTGAAAATTGGTGACAATCGTGCCTATACCCAAGAGCTGATAGGTGGTGGAGAAGTCTAGATATTGCTGATAAAGTTGGGGCCACTCATATGCCTCATGTCCATAAGAAATGGAGCACAGTGGTGAGTGCAGCTATGAGAGGGCGACTGAGACATGAAGCAACACGATTTGATATCCTTGTCTTATACTTGATGTTGATATGGAACTTCTATAGGTAGTTGGAACACTTTTGATGGCAGTTGTTATGCAATTTCCCCTTTGTCTTTATGAACTGTAGAGGGTTTTGATCAATGTGGATGATTGTATCCTTTCCCAAAATGTAATGTTTCCATTGACGATGTGATTTTACAATGGAATACATTTCCTTGTCATAGGTGGGGTATTTCCGGAAAGTCTCTAAGAGTGTCTCACTATGGTATGCCACCAGATGACCATTTTGAGTGAGAACTACACCTACAACATAGTCAGATGCATGAGTCTCAATCTCAAAAAGTTGTTGCAGATTGAGCAAGGAGAGTACTGGAATTGAGCTCAAGAGATGCTTCATATCATCGAATTCTCATTGTTGTTCCTTCCCCCACATGAACTTTTCCCTGTCGTCGTCCTTGGTCACCTAGTTGAGGGCCCATGCAATATGGGAGAATCCTAACACAAACCATCGGTAGAATTTAGCCAATCCCAAGAAGATATGAAGCTCGGTTAGTGTGTTCAGAGTTGGCCAGTCACGAATGAATTGGATCTTAACTGGATCAATATGTACCCCATGCTCATCAACAATGTAGCCCAAGTATTGGACCCTGTTCATGCCAAAAGAGCATTTTTCCAAGTTGGCATATATCTTGTGTTTCTGCAAAGTGCTCAACACCTATTGAATATGATGCATATGCTCCTCCCAAGTTCTGTTGAACATGAGAATGCCATCCAAATATACCACCACAAAAGAGTTGGTGAAGGGTATCAATACATCACCCATCAACCTCATGAACATGGCATGTGAATTTGTTAATAAAAAGGGCATGACCAATGATCCAAATGGATATCAGTGGCCACCCACCTTTTCCAACTGGATCAAAGCAGTTTTCTGACAATTTTGGCAATTTACTATTTTTAGCAGTTTTAACTTCCGAGGCCATTTTGAGGGCCTAAATGAAGGTTTTTCAGGATTGATTTCCTCAATTATATCCAAAGGAATGATTGAGCCCAAAAAATTAATCTCCTCTACTATACCTTTCCAACGGGCTATCACACGCCTAAAACGAAGATCGTATGCAAAAGTTACGACCCTGGGAAGTTGATGTACTAACTTACCCAAACGAGGCCCACATGACTTTTGGTGCTTCATCTCCTAGGGTTAGGTTTTTGGATGTCTAGGGTTTTTGGCATTCTTTTTTATTGTAAAAATGCCTTCAAAGCCTCATTGTAATCTTCTTCTTGCGAATGTGTGTAGTCGTCACATCTCTTCTTAGAGATAAGCCGCCACCATTCCAGCAAGCTTGTTTCCGCTGCATTTTACATTTTCAACTTATTTCATTATTGAATAGAAAACCAATTTTACTGTATCTCTATTATTTTGTGTTAAGCACCTGTTAATAATATTTGTTCATTTTGTTCTACTCATAAAATCCATATCAATGGTATCAGAGTGGTCTGTTCCTTATTGTCTTAATGCATGTCCTCAATGAGGTCGAAGTACAAAGAGTTGGGTATCTAGCTTGTTTCTCTTGAGGACATAAGCTCTCGCAAGCCCAAGAAACCTCTCATGGCAGGAGAAAATAAATATGACAGAACAAGAGATCCTTTCAAACTATTTATCGAGGAATCCCTCATGCAACAGAGGAACGAGATGATGGATAGTTTCGCGCAAATCCTTAAGTGGCTACCAACAGGCGATGCATCTTCTTCGAACGGAGGTGTCGCCCCCTTCAAGGTACAAATAAACTTTGATATTCCTATATTTGAAATTCAGATAGATGCATATGCTGTGGACAAGTGGTTGAATATACTAGAAGGGTATTTTTCTTTCCATAACTTTTCGAATAGGGAAAATATTACTTTTGCGCTCCTCAAAGTCGTTCCCCATGTCAAAGATTGGTGGGAAACTTTCTGTGAGCAAAAGGACACATAGGAAACCTCATTCTTTTTAGTCACGTCCACCTGGGAATCCTTCAAGGATGTTATTAAGGAAAAATACTACCCTTTTGGAAGTTATGATGACCTGTATACCAAATGGACCACACTGCGGAAAGAAAGACACCAAGTAGTGCCTGATTTCACAAATATCTTCCATACCTTGCACACCAAGATGGGTATCAAAGATTCAGAGTGACATATGGTGCTCACATATCACGGTGCTCTGCATAGATACATCTAGACCAAAATGGAATCTCTGCACATCTCATCTTTAGGCCCGACCTATCGATATAATGTCAAAATTGAGCAGAAGCTCAAACAAAAGACGTGACAATTTGGGCCTATGAACTCCTCACAACCAAAGCTGGGAAAGGATGGCCCCAACACATAGAACAAAGGACACATAAAATATGGATAGTATCAGGATAACCAATCCAAGCCGCAAGCAAAGAAGGACACTGAAAAGACAAAGAAAGATACTGGGAAGTGGTGCGACTTCCATAAGAGACATTGGCATAACACTGCTGAATGCCACTCAAAGCCATCATTGGTGGTTGAAGTGAAAGCCTCTGAATCAGATGCAGATTCTGACTCTAAGATAGAAATAGAAAGGGGAAGATAAATCATTAACACGGAACCCAGTGCCACCGTTTCTACCACCAAGCTCCAACGTGGTGAACTAGAGGAACCCGAAGAAGGAGAGCGCCTCTTCCATTCACAGATGTGGGTAAAAGGCACCCCAATCCACTTCATCATTGATAGAGATAGCCAGAAGAACCTCATCTCAGTAGAGGTCATCAAGAGGCTAGCCTTGCCAAAAATGTTGCACCCACAACCCTACACCATTGGATGGCTCCGCCAAGGAAGCGATCTTCGCGTCAGCCAACAGTGCCGACTGTGATACGACATCAAGCCCTTCAAAGAAGATGAATTATATGATGTTTCTCCTCTTGAAGTTTGTGATGTTCTTTTGGGCCAACCTTGTTTATGGAAACGTCATGTTGTATATGATTCTAGGCCTCATAGTGTTATTATTACTTTGAACAAGCAATTGTACAGGATACTTGATGCAGTCCCACCTAGTGCTATTTCCTTGATCTCTACTAAGCAATGCAAGAAGGTCATCTCTCAAATAGGGAGTTTTGTCTTCTTCGTGATTCGCTCTTAGAATAAGAGAAATATCACAACCACATCTAGGGTCTCTGCAACTGACCTCTCCACATAGTATAAGCAAGTTGATAAGGTCATGAAAGAATACTCGGATATCTTCTCCTCACCTTCAGGGGTACCTCTGCACTACTAGGTCAAGCACCCCATCGATCTGACCCCTGGTGCACTTCTTCCCAATGGGTCAGTATATCACTGCTCTTTGTTAGAGAATGGGGAGATGAAGCGATAGATCCAAGAACTACTCCATAAGGGGCACATATGGCCTAGCTCATCACCTTGTGGTAGCCTAATCGTGGTGGTATAGAAGAAAGATGGAACTTGGCGACTCTGTATTGATTTCTGGGCTCTGAATAAAATCACAGTCAGAAACTGGTACCTGATTCCCTAAATTGATGACCTCCTTGATGAACTCACAGGGGCCAAATACTTCAGTAAGATTGATCTGAAGTCTAGCTACCACCAGGTCCCGATAGAACAAACAGATGTATGGAAGACCACCTTCAAGTCAAAGGAAGGCCTTTTTGAATGGTTGGTCATGCCCTTTGGTTTGACAAATGCTCCAGCCACTTTCATGAGGATGATGGATGATATCCTGTGACCATTCACCAATACTTTTGTAGTGGTGTATCTAGATGACATTCTAATTTACAGCAAGACTTGGGCCAAAAACTTGCAGCATATTCAACAGGTTTTGCAGAACTTGTGGTAGCACAAGTTATACGCCAACTTGGAAAAATGCTCCTTCAGCATGGACAAGGTCCATTACATGGGATACATCATTGATAAGCATGGCATACATGTGGATCCAAGAAAGATGCAAGTCATCCGTGAATGGCCAACCCCAACAACACTCACTGAGCTTCGGAGCTTCTTAGGCCTTGCCAATTTCTACCATAGGTTCATGTTGTGATTCTCCCATATTGCATGGGACCTTAGCAAAATAAACAAGGGTGGTGGTAAGGAAAAATTTGCATGGGGCTGGTCCCAACAAAAAGCGTTCGATGATTTGAAGCAACGCTTGTGCTCAACCCAAGTACTTTCAATACCATACCTGCAACATCCCTTTGAAATTGAGATAGATGCTTTAAACTATGTTGTGGGTGTCATTCTCACTCAGCATAGCCACCCCATGGCCTATCATAGTGAGACACTGTCATATATTGTTTGTAAGTACCCTACTTATGAAAAGGAAATATACTCCATTGTACAAGCCTACCGCCAGTGGAGACATTACATTCTTGGGAAGGAGATAGTCATCCACATTGATCATAAGACACTGCAGTTCATGTAGAGAAAGGGAAAATTGTAGAATGAACACCATCAAAAGTGGTCCACATACTTACAAAAATTCGAACTCAACATCAAGTATAAAATAGGAAGCATGAATCGCATCGTTGATTTCCTCAGCAGACAGCTAGTTGCGACACTCACCACTGTGCTAGACTCTTGCGGCCCTGAAACATCTGGATGGCCCCAACTCTATGAGAGAGACCCTAACTTAGCCACCACCTACCAAATGTTGGGTGCAAACATAGTTGTCGATAATTTCCATCTTCAAGATGGGTTGTTGTGTCATCTGGACCATATCTTTGTTCCATCAAGTGAGAGAGCGAATCTGATCTGGGAATCCCACTACATTTGGGTGGCAGGACACTTCAACGTTGAAAATACAACGGTGATGCTACAAAAACATTTCTATTGGCCGAAACTTCGATAGGAGGTCAGTAGGTATATCAGGTCCTGCACTGCCTACGCTATTTCCAAACCAACCACTAAGACATAGGGCCTGTACACCCCTCTTCCTACTCCTGACAGGCCATGGTAATCCATCTTATTGGACTACATGTCGAGCCTCCCATCCACCAAGCAGGGAAATGACTGTGATTTTGTGGTTGTTGATCACTTTTCTAAGATGGAGGTTCTGGTTGCCTGCAAGAAGAGCATCACAACAGAGGTCACTACCAAGCTCTTGTTTGAACGAGTCTGGGTACATTTTGTAATCCCACAAACCATTGTCTTAGATCGGTATAGTCAATTTCTCAGGACATTCTGCATGAGCCTCTGGTCACTACTAGACACCAAGCTCACCAAATCCATGGCCTTCCACCCCCAGACAGATGGCCAAACAAAGGTTGTAAATCGAATGATTATGCATATCCTTCACATGTATAATTCAAAGAACCCTCTCACATGGGATGAGAACCTTCCTCATGTCTAGCATAGCTACAACCAAGCCTTGCATAGCTCAACCAACCATAGCCCCTTTCAGGTGGGGTTGGGATTCCAACCTATCGGTCCCATAGATGTTGCACTTCCCCTTGCGGTCACCTCGATCCACTCATCTCCTACTCCAACTGAAGCTGACAAAGACACTCAGTTCATTGAGAGGATCCAACACATCCACCAACAGGTTCAAGATATCCTACAGAAGTCCAATGACAAGTACAAACAATGCCATGATCAACATCGGGTGCCACATAAGTTTCAGGTGGGCGACAAAGTTTAGTTCCACTTGCAGAAAGAACACCTTACAGGACCCCATCAGAAGCTTTTCCCACTCTGTTATGAGACATACACTATCACCAAGGCCATGGGGGACAATTATTTTGATCTCAACATTCCTCCCTTCCTTGGCCTGCACCCAATGTTCAACGTGGATCTCCTTCGCCCTTATTTCCCACCATTATTGGGCACCTCAGAAGTAACAGAACAACTGACACCAAAAAAGATCAACCCTGAATGAATACAACAAGAATTCAATGATCATATTGGAAACATAGATCAAAGGCACTCGACAACAATGGATCCAACTTTATCGAGCCGTCAAAGCAGGGCAGCTCTTGCACCAAGGCAAGTGGCTCACTCGAGGCCAAATTAAGCATAAATTTCCTCATCTGATGGGGGAACTCAACACAATGGATACCATTGCATCCTAAGGAGGGAGGATTGATCCATATTTATATCTATTGCCACCCACCTTTTCCAACAAGCTCAAAACAACTTTCTGACAATTTTGGCAATTTACTATTTTTAGCAGTTTTAACTATTTTTTAGCAATTTTAACTAATTTTAACTATTTTTAGCAGTTTTAACTAATTTACCAAAGGCATTATTGATCCCCCAAAAATAATATCCTCGATGAAACCTTTCCAACGAGCTATCACATGCCTAAAATGGAGATAGTATACAAAAGTTACGATCCTGGGAAGTTGATGTACTAATTTACCCAAACGGGGCTCACACGACTTTTGGTGCTTCATCTCCTAGGGTCAGGTTTTTAGATGTATAGGGTTTTTGGCATTATTTTTTATTGTAAAAAGGCCTTTAGATCCTCATTGTAATCTTCTTCTTATGAATGCATGCATCCGTCACATCTCTTCTCAGAGATAAGCCGCCACCATTCCAACAAGCTAGTTTTCACTGCATTTTACAGTTTCAGCTTATTTCATTATTGAATAGAAAACCAGTTTTACTGTATCTCTATTATTTTGTGTTAGGAAACTGTTAATAATCTATGTTCATTTTTTTCTACTCATAAAATCCAGATTAGTGGTATCAGAGCGGCCTTCTCCTTGTCGTCTTCATGCATGTCTTCAACGAGGTTGGAGTACAAAGAGTTGGGCCTCGAGCTTATTTCTCTTGAGGACAGAAGGTCTCGCATGCCCAAGAAACCTCTCATGATAGGATAAAATAAATATGATGGGACATGATATCCTTTCAAACTGTTGATTGAGGAAGCCCTCACGTAACAGAGGAACAAGATGATGTATAGTTTCGCGCAAATCCTTCGACGACTACCAATAGGCGATGCATCTTCTTCGAACGGAGGCACCGGCCCCTTCAAGGTACAAATAAACTTTGATATTCCTATATTTGAAGGTCAGATAGACACATATGTTGTATACAAGTGGTT
This sequence comes from Picea glauca, assembly GCA_000966675.3. NCBI lineage: Eukaryota > Viridiplantae > Streptophyta > Pinopsida > Pinales > Pinaceae > Picea > Picea glauca. The sequence goes on along the minus strand of JZKD02S1123489.1, from coordinate 1,102,165 downwards.
GAATCTACTAGAAGGGTATTTTCTTGTCCATAACTTTTCAAATAGAGAAAATATTACTTTTGTGCTCCTCAAAGTCGCTCCCCATGTCAAAGATTGGTGGAAAACTTTCTGTGAGCAAAAGGAAACATAGGAAACCTCATTATTTTCAGTCATGACCTCTTCGGAATCCTTTATGGATGATATTAAGGAACAATACTACCCTGTTAGAATTTATGATGACCTGTATACCAAATGGACCACACTGCGGCAAGAAAGAGACCAAGCAGTGCCCGATTTCACAAATATCTTTCATACCTTGCACACCAAGATGGGTATCAAAGATTCAAAGTGACATATGGTGCTCAAGTATCATGGTTCTCTACATAGATACATCCAGAGCAAAATGGAATTTATGGACATCTCATCCTTGGGCGCGACCTATCGATATGCCATCAAAATCGAGCAGAAGCTCAAACAAAAGACATGACAATTTGGGCTAGGGAAGCCCTCACAAATTTTTTTGGGAAAGGGCAGCCTCAACCCATGGAAAAAAGGATAGATAAAAAATGGACAGTATCAGGACAACAAGTCCAAGCCACAAGCAAAGAAGGACACTGAACAGACAAAGAAAGATATCGGGAAGTGGTGCGACTTCCATAAGAGCCCTTGGCATAACAATGTTGATTGTCGCTCAAAGTAGTCGTTGGTGGCCGAAGTAAAAGCCTTTGAATCAGGTGCGGATTCTGAATCTGAGCCAGAACCATAAAGGGGAAGACAAATCATTGATGTGTAACCCATTTCTACTGTTTCTACCACCAAGTTCTAGCCTGGTGAACCATACGAACTAGAAGAAGGAGAGCACCTCTTCCATTCACAGATGTGGGTAAAAGGCACCCCGCTACACTTCATCATTGATAGCGGTAGCTAGAAGAACCTCATCTCAGTAGAGTTCGTTAAGTGGCTCACCCTCCCAACAATTCCACACCCATAAACCTACACCATTCGATGGCTCTGCCAAGGAAGCGATCTCCGCATCAGCCAATAGTGTCAACTGTCATACGGCATCAAGCCCTTCAAAGACGAGGTATTATGTGATGGTTCTCCTCTCGAATATTGTGTTGTTATTTTGGGACAACCTTTTTTATGGAAATGTCATGTTGTATATGAGTCTAGGCCTCGTAGTGTTATTATTACTTTGAACAGGAAATTGTACAGGATACCCGAGGCAATCCCACCTAGTGCTATTTCCATGATCTCTGCTATGCAATGCAGGAAGGTCATCTCTCAAATGGGGAAGTTTGTCTTCTTTGTAATTCGCTCTCAGAATATGAGAAAGCTCACAACCACATCCAGGGTCTCTACAATTGACCTCTCCACACAACAGAAGCAAGTTGATAAGGTCATGGAAGAATACTCATATATCTTCTCCTCACCTATAGGGGTACCTTTGCACTGCCAGGTCAAGCACCCCATCAATCTGACCCGTAGCGCACTGCTTCCCAATGGGACAACCTATCACTGCTCTTTGTTAGAGAATGAGGAGATCAAGCGACAGATACAAGAACTGCTCCATAAGGGGCACATTTGTCCCAGCCCATCACCTTGTGGGAGCCTAATCATGCTGCTACAAAAGAAAGATGGAACCTGGCAATTCTGTATTGATTACTAGGCTTTGAATAAAATCATAGTCAGAAACTGGTACCTGATTGCCCAAATCGACAACCTCCTTGATCAAATCACGGGGGACAAATACTTCAGTAAGATTCATCTAAAGTCTAGCTACCACCAGGTCCCGATAGAATATACAGATGTATGGAAGACCGCCTTCAAGTCAAAGGAAGGCCTTTTTGAATGGTTGGTCATTCCCTTTGGTTTGAAAAATACTCTAGCCACTTTCATGAGGATGATGGATGATATCCTGTGACCATTCACCAATACTTTTGTAGTGGTGTATCTGGATGACATTCTAATTTGCAACAAGACTTGGGCCGAACACTTGCAGCATATTCAACAGGTTCTGCACACCTTGCGACAGCACAAGCTATACGCCAACTTGGAAAAATGCTCCTTCGGCATGGACAGGGTCCATTACCTGGGATACATCATTGATCAACATGGCGTACATGTGGATCTAACCAAGATCCAAGTCATCCATGATTGGCCAGCCCCAACAACACTCATTGAGCTTCGAAGCTTCTCAGGCCTTGCCAATTTCTACCGCAGGTTCATGTTGGGATTCTCCCATATTGCATGGGCCCTTAGCCAAATAAACAGGGGTGGTGGTAAGGAAAAATTTTCAAGGGGCCGGTCCCAACAACAAGCGTTCGATGATTTGAAGTAGCGCTTGTGCTCAGCCCCAGTACTTTCACTACCAGACCTACAACATCCCTTTGAAATTGAGATAGATGCTTCAGACTATGTTGTGGGTTCCATTCTCACTTAGCACAGCCACCCCGTGGCATATCATAGTGATACACTGTCAGATACTGTCCATAAGTACCCTACTTATGACAAGGAAATGTACTCCATAGTACACGCCTACCGCTAGTGGTGACATTACATTATTGGTAGGGAGACAGTCATCCACATTGATCATAAGACACTGTAGTTCATGTAGACATAGGGAAAATTGTAGAATGACCGCCATCAAAAGTGGTCCACATACTTACAACAATTCCACCTCAACATCAAGTATAAAACATGAAGCGCAAATCATGTCACTAATTTCCTCAACAAGCTGCCAGTCATGACACTCACCACGGTGCTATAATATTGCGGCCTTGAGACATCTGGATGGCCCCAACTCTATGAGAGAGACCCTCACTTCACCACCACCTACCAAATGTTGGGTGCAAACGTAGTTGTCGATAATTTCCATCTTCAGGATGAGTTGTTGTGTCATCTCGACCATATCTGTGTTCCATCAAGTGATCGATCGAGGCTGATCTGGGAATCCCACTACATTCAGGTGGTAGGAAACTTCGGCATCAAAAAGATAGTGGCGATGCTACAGAAACATTTCTACTGGAGAAAACTTCAACAGGAGGTCAACAAGTATATCAGGTCCTGCAATGCCTGCGCTATTGCCCAACAAACCACTAAGAAATAGGACCTATACACCCCTCTTCCTACTCTTGACTGGCCATGGGAATCCATCTCAATGGACTACATGTCGGGCCTCCCATCCACCAAGAGGGGAAATGACTGTGTTTTTCTGGTTGTTGACCGCTTTTCTAAGATGGCAATTATGGTTGCTTGCAGGAAGAGCATCACAATAGAGGCCACTACCAAGCTCTTCTTTGAATGAGTCTAGGTACATTTTGGAAATCCACAAACCATTTTTTGAGATCGGGATAGTCCATTTATTAGCACATTCTAGTCAAGCCTCTGGTCACTACTGGACACCAAGCTCACCAAATCCACGGCCTTCCACCCCTAGACAAATGGCCAAACCTAGGTTGTAAATTGAATGATTGTGCATATCCTTCACATGTATAATTCAAAGAACCCTCACACATGGGATGAGAACCTTCCCTATGTCCAACATAGCTACAATTGAGCCCTGCATAGTTCAATCAGCCATAGCCCATTTCAGGTGGGGTTGGGATTCCCACCATTGGGTCCCATAGATGTTTCACTTCGCCTTGGGGTCACCTCAACTGACTCATCTCTTGTTTCAAATGAAGCTGACAAAGACACCCGGTTCATTGAGCGGATCTAACACATCCATCAACAGGTTCAAGATATCCTACAGAAGTCCAATGACAAGTACAAATAGTGCCATGATCAACATCGAGTGCCACATAAGTTTGAGGTTAGCGACAAAGTTTGGCTGCACTTGCAGAAAAAATGCCTTACAGGACCCCATCGGAGGCTTTTCCCACTCCATTATGGGCCATACACTATCACCAAGGTCATGGGGGACAAATCTTTTGAGCTCAACATTCCTCCCTTCCTTGGCTTGCACCTAGTGTTCAACATGGATCTCTTTCACCCTTATTTCCCACCATTATTGGACACCTCAGAAGTAGTAGAACAACTGACACCAACAAAGCTCAAACTTGATTGAATACAAAAGGCATCCAATGATCTGATTGTGGACACACATATCAAGGGAACTTAACAACAAAGAATCCAACTTTATCGAGTTATCAAAGCAAGGCAGCTCCTGCACCAAGGCAAGTGGCTCACCCGGAGCCAAATTTAGCAGAAATTTTCTCATCTCATGGAGGAGATCAAAACAATATAGAAAATTTCATCCTAAGGAGGGAATATTGATCTAGATGTATATCGATGGCCACCCACCTTTTCCAACTAGCTCAAAACAATTTTCTGACAATTTTGGCGATTTACTATTTTTAGCAGTTTTAACTTTCGGGGCCATTTTGAGGGCCTAAATGAAGGTTTTTCAGGATCTATATCCTGAATGATATATGAAGGAATGATTGATCCACCTAAATGAATCTCCTCGATGATACCTTTCCAATGGGCTATCACACTCCTAAAATGGAGATTGTATGCAAAAGTTACGACCCCGGGAAGTTGATGTACTAACTTACCCAAACGGGGACCATGCGACTTTTGGCACTTCATCTCCTAGGGTTAGGTTTTTTGATGTATAGGGTTTTTGGCATTCTTGTTTATTGTAAAAATTCCTTCAGATCCTCATTGTAATCTTTTTCTTTCAAATGCGCACATTCGTTACATCTCTTCTCATAGATAAGCCGCCACCATTGCAACAAACTTGTTTCCACTGCATTTTACAGTTTCGACTTGTTTCATTATTGAATAGAAAACCAGTTTTACTGTATCTCTGTTAATTTTTGTTAATCACCTGTTAATAATCTGTGTTCATTTCATTCTACTCATAAAATCTGGATTAGTGGTATCAGAGAGGTCTGCTCCTTGTCATCTTAATGCATGTCCCCAATGAGGTTGGAGTACAAAGAGTTGGGTCTCGAGCTTGTTTCTCTTGAGGAAAGAAGTTATCACACACCCAAGTGACCTCTCATGGTAGGAGAAAAAAAATATGGCGAGACAGGAGATCCTTTCAAACTATTTATTGAGGAAGCCCTCATGCAAAAGAGGAATAAGATGATGGATAATTTTGCACAAATCCTTCGGAAGCTACGAACAGGCAACGCATCTTATTCGAATGGAGGTGCTGCCCCCTTCAAGGTACAAATAAACTTCGATATTCCTATATTTGAAGGTCAAATAGACTAAGATGTTGTAGACAAGTGGTTGAATGTACTAGAAGGGTGTTTTTCAGTCCATAACTTTTCAAATAGAGAAAATATTACTTTTGTGCTCCTCAAAGTCGTTCCCCATGTCAAAGATTAGTGGGAAACTTTCTGTGAGCAAAAGAAAACATAGGAAACCTCATTATTTTCAATCATGGTCACCTAGGAAACCTTCATGGATGCTATTAAGAAACAATACTACCCTGTTGGAAGTTATGATGATGTGTATACCAAATGGACGACATTGTGGGAAGAAAGAGACCATGCAATGGCCGATTTCACAAATATCTTACATAACTTGCACACCAAGATGGGTATCAAAGATTCAGAGGGACATCTGGTGCTCAAGTATTGCGGTGCTCTGCATAGATACATCCAAACTGAAATGGAATTTCTAGACATCTCATCCTTGGGTGCGGCCTACCGATATGCTGTCAAAATCGAGTAGAAGCTCAAACAAAAGACACGATAATTTGGGCCTGAGAACCCCTCACAACAAAAGCCGGGAAAGGGTGGCCCCAACCCACAAAACAAAGGATAGAGAAAAGATAGACAGTATCAGGACAACTAGTCCAAGAAGTAAGCAACGAAGGACACCGAAAGGACAAATAAAGATACCGGGAAGTGGTGAGACTTCCATAAGTTCCCTTGGCATAACATTGTTGACTTCTTCTCAAAGCAGACGTTGGTGGTCGAAGTGAAAGCCTACAAATCATATGAAGATTTTGACTCTGATCTAGAACCAGAAAGGGGAAGATGGATCATTGAAGCGGAACCCAGTGCCACCATGGCTACTACCAAGCTCCAACCTGGTGAACCAGATGAACAAGAAGAAGGAGAGCACCTCTTGTATTCACAGGTGTAGGTAAAAGGCACCCCACTGCACTTCATCGTTGATAGTGATAGCCAGAAGAACCTCATCTCACCAGAGGTTGTCAAGTGGCTTGCCCTGCTGCAGCACAAGCTATACGCCAACTTGGAAAAATGCTCCTTCAACATCGACAAGGTCCATTACCTGGGATACATAATTGATCAACATGGCATACATGTGGATCCAACCAAGATCCAAGTCATCTATTACTGGCCGGCCCCAACAACACTCACTGAGCTTCGAAGCTTCTTAGGCCTTGCCAATTTCTATTGCAGGTTCATGTTGATATTCTTCCATATTTCATGGGCCCTTAGCCAAATAAACAAGGGTGGTGGGAAGGAAAAATTTGCATGGGGTCGGACCCAACAACAAGTGTTTGATGATTTGAAGAAATAAATGTGCTTAGCCCCAATACTTTCACTACCAGACCTGCAACATCCCTTTGAAATTGAGACAGATACTTCAGACTATGATGTGGGCATTGTTCTCACTTAGCACGACCACCCCATGGATTATCATGGTGAGACACTGTTAGATACTGTCCGTAAGTACCCTACTTTCAACAAGGAAGTGTACTCCATTGTGAAAGCTTGTTGCCAGTGGAGACATTACATTCTTTGGAAGGAGACAGTCATCCACATTGATCATAAGCCATTGAAGTTCATGTAGACATAGGTAAAATTGCAGAATGACCACCATCAAAAGTGGTCCACATACTTACAGCAATTCCACCTCAACATCAATTATAAAATTGGAAGTATGAATCACGTCTTTGATTTACGTAGTAGACCGCCAGTTGTGGCACTCACCACGGTGATAGAATCTTGCATCCATGAGACATCTAGATGGCCCCAACTCTATGAGAGAGACCTTGACTTTGCCACCACCTACCAAATGTTGGGTGAAAACATAGTTGTCGATAATTTCCATCTTCAGGATGGGTTGTTGTGTTGTCTAGGCCATATCTGTGTTCCATCAAGTGAGAAATCAAAGCTGATATGGGAATCTCACTACAGTCGAGTGGCAGGACACTTCGACATCGAAAAGACAGTGGCGATGCTACAGAAAGATTTCTACTGGCCAAAACTTTGAAAGGAGGTCAGTAGGTATATCAGGTCCTGCACTGCCTGCGCTATTGCCAAACCGACCACTAAGAAAAAGGGCATGTAAACCCTTCTTCCTACTCCTGACAGGCCATGGGAATCCATCTCAATGGACTACATGTCAGGCCTCCCATCCACCAAGCAGGGAAATGACTGTGTTTTTGTGGTTCTTGATCGCTTTTCTAAGATGGTGATTCTGGTTTCTTGCAATAAGAGCATCACAACAAAGGCCACTACCAAGCTCTTCTTTGAACGAGTCTGGGTACATTTTAGAATCCCACAACACATTTTATTAGATCAGGATAGTCAATTTCTCATCACATTCTAGTCGAGCCTCTGGTCACCGCTGGACACCAACCTCACCAAATCCACGGCCTTCCACCCCTACACAGAGGGCCAAAACGAGGTTGTAAATTGAATGATTGTGCATATCCTTTGCATGTATAATTCAAAGCACCCTCGCACATGGGATGAGAACCTTCTCTATGTCCAACATAGCTACAACCAAACCCTGCATAGCTCAACTGGCCATAGCCCCTTTCAGATGGGGTTGGGATTCCATCCATTGGGTCCCATAGATGTTTCACTTCCCCTTGCAGAAACCTCGACCGACTCATCTCGTACTCCAACTAAAGCTAACAAAGACACCCTATTCATTGAGAAGATCCAGAACTTCCACTAATAGGTTCAATATATTCTACAGAAGTCCAATGACAAGTACAAACAGTGCCATGATCAACATCGGGTGCCACATAAGTTTCAGGTGGGCGACAAGGTTTGGTTGCACTTGCAGAAAGAATTCCTTACAGGACCCCATCGGAAGATTCACCCACTCTGTTATGGGACATACACTATCACCAAGGCCGTGGGGGACAATTTTTTTGAGCTCAACATTCCTCCCTTCCTTGGCCTGCACCTAGTGTTCAACGTGGATCTCCTTTGCCCTTATTTCCCACCATTATTGGACACCTCAGAAGTAGCAGAAGAACTGAAACCAAAAAATCTCAAACCTGACTGCATACAAAAAGCATCCAATGATCATATTGTGGACACATAGATCAAGGGCACTCGACAACAAAGGATCTAGCTTTATCGAGTCGTCAAAGCAGGGCAACTCCTGCACCAAGCCAAGTGGCTCACCCGGGGCCAAATTCAACAGAAATTTCATCATCTGATGGGGGAACTCAACGCAATGGAGAAAATTACTTATTAAGGAGGGAGGATTGATCCATATGGATATAGGTGGCTACCCACCTTTTCCAACTGGCTCAAAATAGTTTTCTGACAATTTTGGCAATTTACTATTTTTAGCAGTTTTAACTTTCGGGGCCATTTTGAGGGCCTAAATGAAGGTTTTTCATGATTGAGCTCCTCAATGATAATCAAAGTCATGATTGAGAACCCATAATTAATCTCCTTGATGATACCTTTCCAACAGGCTATCACATGCCTAAAACAGAGATCCTATGCAAAAGTTACGACCCTGGGAAGTTGATGTACTAACTTACCCAAATAGGGCCCACATGACTTTTGGCACTTCATCTCCTAGGATTAGGTTTTTGGCATTATTTTTTATTGTAAAAATTCCTTCAGAGCCTCATTGGAATCTTCTTCTTGTGAATGCGTGCAGCCATCACATCTCTTCTCAGAGATAAGCCACCACCATTCTAGCAAGCTTGTTTCCGTTGCATTTTACAATTTCAGGTTATTTCATTATTGAATAGAAAACCAATTTTAATGTATCTCTATTATTTTGTGTTAAGAACCTGTTAGAAACCAGTACTCGATTTTCTGAATTGACGACCTCTTTGATCAACTCACGGGGGCCAAATACTTCAGTAAGATTAATCTGAAGTCTGGCTACCACCAGGTCCCGATAGAATAGACAAATGTATGGAAGACCGCATTCAAGTCAAAGGAAGGCATTTTTGAATGGTTGGTCATGCCCTTTGGTTTAACAAATGCTCTAGCCACTTTCATGAGGATGATGGATGATATCATGCAAACATTCACCAATACTTTTATAGTGGTGTATCTAGATGACATTCTAATTTACAACAAGACTTGGGCTAAACACTTGCATCATATTCATTAGGTTCTGCGCACCCTGCAACAGCACAAGCTATATGCCAAATTGGAAAAATGATCCTTTGGCATTGATAGGGTCCATTACCTAGGATACATCATTGATAAACATGGCGTACATGTGGATCCAACCATGATCCAAGTCATCTGTGACTAGCCAGCCCCAACAACACTCACTGAGCCTTGGAGCTTCTTAGGCCTTGCCAATTTCTACCACAGGTTTGTGTTGGGATTCTCCTATATTGCATGGGCCCTTAGCCAAATAAAAAATGGTGGTGGTAAGGATAAATTTGTGTGGGGCTAGTCCCAACAACAAGCATTCGATGATTTGAAGCAGCACTTGTGCTCAGCCCTAGTACTTTGACTACTAGACCTGCAACATCCCTTAGAAATTGAGACAGATTCTTCAGACTATGCTGTGGGTGTTGTTCTCACTTAGCACATCCACCCCGTGGCCTATCATAGTGAGACACTGTTAGATATTGTCTGTAAGTACCCTAATTACGAAAAGGAAATGTACTCCATTGCACAAGCCTCCCGCTAATAGAGACATTACATTCTTGGGAAGGAGACAGTCATCCACAATGATCGTAAGCCACTGGAGTTCATGTAGACATAGGGAAAATTGTAGAATGACCACCATAAAAAGTGGCCCACATACTTACAACAATTCCACCTCAACATCAAGTATAAAACAGGAAGCATGAATCGTGTCGTTGATTGCCTCAGCATACTGCCAGTCATGGAACTCACCATGGTGCTAGAATCTTGCAGCCATGAGACATTTGGATGGCTGCAACTCTATGAGAGAGACCTTGAATTCGCCACCACCTACCAAATGTTGGGTGAAACTACAGTTGTCAATGATTTCCATCTTCAAGATGGGTTGTTGTGTCGTATGGGGCATATCTGTGTTCCATCAAGTGAGCGAGCAAAGTTGATCTAGGAATCCCACTACAGTCGGGTGGCAGGACACTTCAGCGTTGAAACTATAGTGGTGATGCTAAAGAAACATTTATATTGGTCGAAACTTTGATAGGAGGTCAACAAGTATATCAGGTCCTGCACTGCCTGCGCTATTGCCAAACTGACCACTAAGAAACAGGGCCTATACAACCCTCTTCCTACTCCTGACAGACCATGGGAACCCATCTCAATGGACTACATGTCAGGCCTCCCGTCCACCAAGTGGGGAAATGACTGTGTTTTGTGGTTGTTGATCGCTTTTATAAGATGGCGATTCTGGTTGCCTGCAAGAAGAGAATCAACAAAGGCCACTGCCAAGATCTTCTTTGAAAGAGTCTAGTTACATTTTCAAATCCCACAAACCAATGTCTCAGATTGGGATAGTCGATTTCTCATCACATTCTGGTCGAGCCTCCGGTCACTGTTGGACACCAAGCTCACCAAATCCACAACCTTCCACCCCTAGACAGATGGCCAAACCGAGGCTGTAAATCGAATGACTGTGCATATCCTTCACATGTATAATTCAAAACACCCTCGCACATGGGATGAGAACCTTCTCTATGTCTAGCATAGCTACAACTGAGCCCTGCATAGCTCAATCAGCCATATCCCCTTTCAGGTGGGGTTGGAATTCCAACCATTCGGTCCCATAGATGTTGCACTTCCCCTTGCAGTCACCTCGACTGACTCATCTCCTGCTCCAAATGAAGCTAACAAAGACACCCAGTTCATTAAGTAGATCCATCACATCTTCTAATAGGTTCAAGATATCCTACAGAATTCCAAAGACAAGTACAAACAGGGCCATGATCAACATCGGGTGCCAAATAAGTTTCAAGTGGGCGACAAATTTTGGTTGCACTTGCAGAAAGAATTCCTTACAGGACCCCATCAGAAGATTTTCCCACTATATTATGGGTCATACACTATCACCAAGGCCATGGAGGACAATGATTTTGATCTCAACATTCCTCCCTTCCTTGGCTTGCACCTAGTGTTCAACGTGGATCTCCTTCGCCCTTATTTCCCACCATTATTGGACACATTAGAAGTAGCAGAACAACTGACACAAAGAGAGCTCAACCCTGACTGCATACAACAGGAATCCAATTATCAAATTGTAGACACACATATCAAGGGCACTTGACAACAAAGGATCCATCTTTATCGAGTTGTCAAAGAAGGGCAGCTCCTGCTCTAAGGCAAGTGGCTCACCTGGGGCCAAATTCAAAAGAAATTTCCTCATATGATGGGGGAAATCAATGCAATGGAGACCATAGCATCATAAGGAGGGATTATTTATCTATATGGATATTGGTGGCCACCCACCTTTTCCAACTGGCTCAAAACATTTTTCTGACAATTTTGGCAATTTACTATTTTTAGCAGTTTTAACTTCCGGGGCCATTATGAGGGCCTAAATGAAGGTTTTTTGGGATCAAGCTCCTTAATGATATCCAAAGGCATGATTGATCCCCCAAAATGAATCTCCTCGGTGATACCTTTCCAATGGGCTATCACATGCCTAAAACTGAGATCGTATGCAAATGTTAGGACCCCAGGAAGTTGATGTACTGACTTACCCAAACGGGATCCACATGACTTTTGGCGCTTCATCTCCTAGGGTTAGGTTTTTGGATGTCTAGGTTTTTTGAAATTCTTGTTTATTGTAAAAAGGACTTCAGAGCCTCATTGTAATCTTCTTCTTGTGAATGCGCACAACCATCACATCTCTTCTCAGAGATAAGCCACCACCATTCTAGCAAGCTTGTTTCCGCTGCATTTTATAGTTTCAACTTATTTCATTATTGAATAGAAAACCGGTTTTACTATATCTCTGTTATTTTTTGTTAAGCACCTGTTAATAATCTGTTTTCATTTTGTTCTTCTCATAAAATATGGATCAGTGGTATCAGAGCATTATGCTCCTTGTCATCTTAATGCATGTCCCCAACGAGGTAAGAGTATAAAGAGTTGGGTCTCGAGCTTGTTTCTCTTGAGGACAGAAGCTCTCGCATGCCCAAGAGACCTCTAATGGTAGGAGAAAAGAAAGATAATGGGATAGGATATCCTTTCAAACTATTGATTGAGGAATCCCTCATGCAATATAGGAATGATATGATGGATAGTTTTGCATAAATCCTTTCGTGGCTACCAACAGGTGATGCATCCTCTTCGAACGAAGGCACCACCCCCTTCAAGGTACAAATAAACTTCGATATTCCTATATTTGAAGGTCAGATAGACATAAGGGTTGTATAAAAGTGGTTGAATCTACTAGAAGGGTATTTTTCTTTCCATAACTTTTTTAATAGAGAAAAGATTACTTTTGCGCTCCTTAAAGCCGTTCCCCATGTGAAAGATTGGTGGGAAACTTTATGTGAGAAAAAGGAAACAGAGGAAACCTCATTATTTTCAGTCATGTCCACCTGGGAATCCTTCAGGGATGCTATTAAGGAACAATATTACCCTGTTGGAAGTTATGATGACCTATATACCAAATGGACCACACTGGGGCAAGAAAGAGACTAAGAAGTGCCCGATTTCACAAATATCTTCCATACCTCACGCACCAAGCTAGGTATCAAATATTGAGAGCGACATATGGTGCTCAAGTATCGCGGTGCTCTGCATAGATACATCCAAACCTAAATAGAATTTCTGGACATCTCATCCTTTGGCATGGCCTACCAATATGCCATCAAAATCAAGTAGAAGCTCAAACAAAAGATGCGACAATTTGGGCCTAGGAACCCCTCACAAAAAAATCTTGGAAAGGGTGGCCCCAACCCACAGAAAAAAGGACAGAGAAAATATGGATAGTATCAGGACAACTAGTCCAAGCCATAAGAAAAGAAGGACACCAGAAAGACAAAGACAGATACCGAGAAATAGTGCGACTTCCATTAGAGCCCTTGGCATAACACTGCTGACTGTCGCTCAAAGAATTCGTTGGTGGCAGAAGTGAAAACCTCTGAATCAAATGCAGATTATGACTCTAAGCCAGAACCAAAAAGGGGAAGATGGATCATTGACGCAGAACCCATTTCCACCATTGCTACCACCAAGCTCCAGCCTGGTGAACCAGACGAACCAGAAGAAGGAGAGATCCTCTTCCTTTCATAGATGTGGGTAAAAGGTACCTCATTGCACTTCATCATTGATAGCGATAGCCAGAAGAACCTCATCTCAGTAGAGGTCATCAAGCGGCTCGCCCTGCCAGCAACACCGCACCCACAACCCTACACCATTGGATGGCTCTGCCAAGGAAGCGATCTCTACATCAGCCAACAGTGTCGACTATCGTACGACATCAAGCCCTTCAAAGATCAAGTATTATGTGATGTTTCCCCTCTCAATGTTTTTGATGTTCTTTTGGGCCAAACTTATTTATGGAAACGTCTTGCTGTATATGAGTCTAGGCCTCATAGTGTTATTATTACTTTGAACAAGAAATTGTACAGGATACCCAAGGTAGTCCCACCTAGTGCTATTACCTTGATCTCTATTAAGCAATGCAAGAAGGTCATCTCTCCAACAAGGAAGTTTCTCCTCTTCGTGATTTGCTCTCAGAATAAGAGAAATATCAGAGCCACATCCAAGGTCTCTGCGACCAACCTCTCCACATAGAAGAAGCAATTTGATAAGGTCATGGAAGAATACTCGGATATCTTCTCCTCACCTACAGGGGTACCTATGCACTGCCAGGTCGAGCACCCCATTGATATGACCCCCAGCGCACCACTTCCCAATGGGCTAGTTTATCGCCGCTCTTTGTTAGAGAATGAGGAGATCAAGCAATAGATCCAAGAACTAATCCACAAGGGGAACATCCTTCCCAGATCATCACCTTGTGGGAGCCCAATCATGTTGGTATAGAAGAAAGATGGAACCTGGCAACTCTGTATTGATTACTAGGCTCTGAATAAAATCACAGTCAAAAACTGGTACCCGATTCCCCAAATCGATGACCTCCTTGATAAAATCACGGGGGATAAATGCTTCAGTAATATTGATATAAAGTCTGGCTACCACCAAGTCCCGATAGAAGAGATAGATGTATGGAAGACTGCCTTCAAGTCAAAAGAAGGCCTTTTTGAATGGTTGGTCATGCCCTTTGGTTTGACAAATTCTCTAGCCACTTTCATGAGGATGATGGATGATATCCTATGACCATTCACCAATACTTTTGTAGTGTTTTATCTGGATGACATTCTAATTTATAGAAAGACTTGGGTCGAACACTTGCAGCATATTCAATAGGTTTTGCACACCCTGCGACAACACAAGCTATATGCCAACTTGGAAAAGTGCTCTTTCGGCATGGACAGGGTCCATTACCTGGGATACATCATTGATTAGCATGGAGTACATGTGGATCCAGCCAAGATCTAATTCATCTGTGACTGGACAGCCCCAACAACACTCACTGAGATTTAAAGCTTCTTAAGCCTTGCCAATTTCTACCGTAGGTTCGTGTTGGGATTCTCCCATATTGCATGGGCCCTTAGCCAAATAAACAAGGGTGGTGGTAAGGTGAAATTTGCATGGGGCCAGTCCCAAAAATAAGCATTTGATGATTTGAAGTAGATCTTGTCCTCAGCCCCAGTACTTTCACTACCAGACCTGCAACATCCCTTTGACATTGAGACAGATTCTTTAGACTATGCTATGGGCACCATCCTCACTCAATACGACCACCCCATGGCCTATCATAGTGAGACACTGTCAGATACTGTCTGTAAGTGCCCTACTTACGACAAGGAAATGTACTCCATTGTACAAGCCTCCCTCTAGTGGAGACATTACATTCTTGTGAAGGAGACAGTCATCCACATTGATCATAAGCCATTGTAGTTCATGTAGACATAGGGAAAATTGTAGAATGATAGCCATCAAAAGTGGTCCACATACTTACAGCAATTCCACCTCAACATCAAGTATAAAAAATGAAGCATGAATCACATCATTGATTACCTCAGTAGACCGCCATTCATGGCACCCACCACGGTGCTAGACTCTTACGGTCATGAGACATATGGATGACCCTAGCTATATGAGAGAGACCCTGACTTCGCCACCACCTACCAAATGTTGGGTGCAAACGCAGTTGTCGATAATTTCCATCTTCAGGATGGGTTGTTGTGTCGTCTGGGCCATATCTGTGTTCCATCAAGTGAGAGAGCAAATATAATCTGGGAATCCCACTACAGTCGGGTGGCAGGACACTTCAGCATCGAAAATATAGTGGCGATGCTACAGAAACATTTTACTTTCTGAAACTTCGATAGGAGGTTGGCAAGTATATGAGGTCTTGCACTACCTGCGCTATTTCAAAACTGACCACTAAGAAACAAAGCATGTACACCCCTCCTCCTACTCTTGATAGGCCATGGGAATTCATCTCAATGGACTACATGTTGGGCCTCTCATCCAACAAGCGGGGAAATGACTATGTTTTTGTGGTTGTTGATCTCTTTTCTAAGATGTGGATTTTGGTTGCCTGCAAGAAGAGCATCACAGCGGAGGCCACTGCCAAGCTCTTGTTTGAACGAGGCTGGGTACATTTTGGAATAACACAAATCATTGTCTCATATCAGGATAGTCGATTTTTCAGCACATTCTGGTCGAGCCTCTGGTCAGTCTAGACACCAAGCTCACCAAATCCATGACCTTCCACCCCCAGATAGATGGCCAAACTGAGGTTGTAAATCGAATGATTGTGCATATCCTTCACATGTATAATTCAAAGAACCCTTGAATATGGGATGAGAAACTTCCCTATGTCCAACATAGCTACAACCAAGCCCTGCATAGCTCAACCGACCATATCCCCTTTCAAGTGGGTTTGGGATTCCAACCATTGGGTCCCATATATGTTGCACTTCCCTTTGTGGTCACCTCGACTGAATCATCTTCTTCTCCAACTGAATCTGAAAAAGACACCTGATTCATTGAGCGAATCTAGCACATCCACCAACAGGTTCAATATATCCTACAAAAGTCCAATGACAAGTACAAATAGTGCCATGATCAACATCGGGTGCCGCATAAGTTTTAGGTGGGCGACAAAGTTTGGTTGCACTTGCAGAAAGAACACCTTACAAGACCCCATTGGAAGCTTCGACCACTACGTTATGGGACATACACTATCACCAAGGCCCTGGGGGACAATGCTTTTGAGCTCAACATTCCTCCCTTCCTTGGCCTGCACACAGTGTTCAACGTTGATCTCCTTCGCCCTTATTTCCCACCATTATTAGACAACTTCGAAGTAGCAGAACAACTGAAACCAATAGAGATCAACCCTAACTGCATGCAACAGGCATCCAATGATCATATTGTGGACACACATATCAAGGTCACTTGACAACAAAGGATCCAACTTTATTGAGTCGTCAAAGTAGGACAGCTCCTGCACC
The DNA here is from genome assembly GCA_000966675.3 of Picea glauca. NCBI lineage: Eukaryota > Viridiplantae > Streptophyta > Pinopsida > Pinales > Pinaceae > Picea > Picea glauca. The sequence goes on along the minus strand of JZKD02S1123489.1, from coordinate 1,085,493 downwards.
AAGCCAAGTGGCTCACTCGGGGCCAAATTCAGCAAAAATTTCCTCATCTGATGGGGGATATCAACGAAATGGATAACATTGTGTCCTAAGGAGGGAGGATTGATCCATATGGATATTGGTGGCCACCCACCTTTTCCAACTGGCTCAAAACAGTTTTCTGACAATTTTGGTAATTTACTATTTTTAGCAGTTTTAACTTTCGGGGCCATTTTGTGGGCCTAAATGAAGGTTTTTAAAGATCAATCTCCTTAATGATATCCAAAACCATTATTGATCCCCCAAAATGAATCTCCTCGATGATACCTTTCCAATGGGATATCACATGCCTAAAACAAAGATCGTATGCAAAAGTTATGACCCAGGGAAGTTGATGTACTAACTTACCCAAACAGGCCCCACATGACTTTTGGCGCTTCATCTCCTAGGGTTAGGTTTTTGGATGCCTAGGGTTTTTGGCATTCATGTTTATTGTAAAAATTCCTTCAGAGCCTCATTGTAATATTCTTCTTGCAAATGCACGTAGCTGCCAAATCTCTTCTCAGAGATAAACCACCACCATTCCAACAAGCTTGTTTCCATTGCATTTTACAGTTTTAGCTTATTTCATTATTGAATAGAAAACCAGTTTTACTGTATCTCTGTTATTTTGTGTTAAGAACCTACTAATAATTTGTGTTCATTTCGTTCTGCTCATAAAATCCAGATCATTGGTATTAGAGTGGTCTGCTCCTTGTGGTCTTAATGCATGTCTCCAACGATGTCGGAGTACAAAGAGTTGGGTCTCGAGCTTGTTTCTCTTGAGGATAGAAGCTCTCGCATGCCTAAGTGACCTATCATGGAAGGAGAAAATAAAGATGACGGGACAGGATATTCTTTCAAAATGTTGATTGAGGAATCCCTCACGCAACAGAGGAATGAGATGATGGATAGTTTCATGCAAATTCTTCGATGGCTACCAACAGGAGATGCATCTTCTTCGAACAGAGGCGCCGCCCCCTTCAAGGTATAAATAAACTTCAATATTCCTATCTTTGAAGGTCAGATAGACACAGATTTTGTAGACAAGTGGTTGAATCTACTAGAAGGGTATTTTTCTTTCCATAACTTTTCAAATAGAGAAAAGATTACTTTTTCTCTCCTTAAAGTCGTTCCCCATGTCAAATATTGGTGGGAAACTTTCTGTGAGCAAAAGGAAACAAAGGAAACCTCATTATTTTTATTCATGACCACCTGGGAATCCTTCAGGGATGATATTAAGGAACAATATTACCCTGTCAGAAGTTATGATGAACTGTATACCAAATGGACCACACTGCATCAAGAAAGATACCAGGCAGTGCCCGATTTCACAAATATCTTCCATACCTTGCACACCAAGATGAGTATCAAAGATTCAGAGAAACATCTAGTGCTTAAGTATTGCGTTTCTCTACATAGATACATCCATACTGAAATGGAATTTCTGGACATCTCATCCTTGGGCGTGGCCTACTGATATGACATCAAAATCGAGTAGAAGATCAAACAAAAGACGCGATAATTTGGGACTAGGAACCCCTCACCACAAAAGCCAGGAAAGGGCGGCCCCAACCCATAGAGAAAAGGAAAAAGAAGAGATGGATAGTATTAGAATAACTAGTCCAAGCCACAAGCAAAGAAGGACACCGAAAAGACAAAGAAAGATACCGGGAAGTGGTGTGACTTCCATAAGAGCCCTTGGCATAACATTGTTGAATGCCGCTCAAAGCAGTCGTTGGTGGCCGAAGTGAAAGCCTCTGAATCAGATGTGGATTCTGACTCTGAGCTAGAACCATAAAGGGGGAGATGGATCATTGACATGGAACCTAGTGCCACTGTTGCTACAACCAAGCTCCAGCTTAGGGAACCAAATGAACCAAAAGAAGGAGAGCGCCTCTTCCATTCACAGATGTGGGTAAAATGCACCCCATTGCACTTCATCGTTGATAGTGGTATCTAGAAGAACCTCATCTCAGCAAAGGTCATCAAGCATCTCACCCTAACAACAACACTGCACCCACAACCCTACACCATTGGATGACTCCACCAAGGAAGCGATCTCTGCATCAGCCAACAGTGTCGACTATCGTACGACATCAAGCCCTTCAAAGATAAGGTATTATGTGATGTTTCTCCTCTCAAAGTTTGTGATGTTCTTTTGGGCCAACCTTATTTATGAAAACATCATGCTGTATATGAGTCTAGGCCTTGTAGTGTTATTATTACTTTGAACAAAAAATTGTACAGGATACCCAAGGTAGTCCCACCTAGTGCTATTTCCTTGATCTCTACTAAGCAATGCAAGAAGGTCATCTCTCAAACAGGGAAGTTTGTCTTCTTCATGATTCGCTCTTAGAATAAGAGAAATCTCAAAACCACATCTAGGGTCTCTATGACCGACCTCTCCACACAGTAGAAGCAAGTTGATAAGGTCATGCAAGAATACTCGGATATCTTCTCCTCACCTACACGAGTACCTCTGCACTACCAAGTCAAGTACCCCATCGATCTGACCCCTGGCACACCACTACCCAATGGGCCAGTCTATCGCCACTCTTTGTTAGAGAATGAGGAGATCAAGTGACAGATCCAAGAAATGCTCCACAAGGGGCACATCCATCCCATCTCATCACCTTGCGGGAGCCCAATCATGCTAGTACAGAAAAAAGATGGAACCTGGTGACTCTGTATTGATTACCAGGCTTTGAATAAAATCATAGTCAGAAACTGGTACCCGATTCCCAAAATTGATGACCTCTTTGATCAAATCAAGGGGGCCAAATACTTCAGTAAGATTGATCTGAAGTCTGGCTACCACGAAGTCTCGATAGAACAAACATATGTATGGAAGACCACCTTCAAGACAAAGGAAGGCCTTTTTGAATGGTTGGTCATGCGCTTTTGTTTGACAAAAGCTCCAACCACTTTCATGAGGATGATGGATGATATCCTACGACCATTCACCAATAATTTTGTAGTGGTGTATCTAGATGACATTCTAATTTAAAGCAAGAATTAGGCCGAACACTTGCAACATATTTAGAAGGTTCTGCACACCCTACGACAGCACAAGCTATACGCCAAATTGGAAAAATGCTCCTTCAGCATGGACAGGGTTCATTACCTTGGATACATCATTGATCAGCATGGTGTACATGTGGATCCGGCCAAGATCCAAGTCATATGTGACTGGCTAGCCCCAACAACACTCACTGAGCTTCGAAGCTTCTTAGGCCTTGCCAATTTATAGCACAGGTTCGTGTTGGGATTATCCCATATTGCATGGGCCCTTAGTCAAATAAACAGGGGTGGTGGTAAGAATAAATTTGCATGGGTCTGATCCCAACAACAAGCGTTTGATGATTTGAAGCAGCGCTTAAGCTTAGCTCCAGTACTTTCACTACCATACCTACAACATCCCTTTGAAATTGAGACAGATGCTTCAGACTATGTTGTGGGCGTCGTTCTCACTCAGCACGAACACCCCATGGACTATCATAGTGAGAAACTGTCAGATATTGTCCCTAAGTACCCTACTTATGACAAGAAAATGTACTCCATTGTACAAGCCTACCGCCAGTGCAGACATTACATTCTTGGGAAGGAGACAGTCATCCACATTGATCATAAGCCACTGTAGTTCATGTAGACACATGGAAAATTGCAGAATGACAGCCATCAAAGTGGTCCACATACTTACAACAATTCCACCTCAACATCAATTATAAAACAAGAAGCATGAATCACGTCATTCATTGCCTCAACAGACCACCATTCAGAAAACTCACCATGATGCTAGACTCTTGCAGCCATGAGACATTTGGATGGCCCCAACTCTATGAGAGAGACCCTGACTTCGCCACCACCTACCAAATGTTGGGTGAAAATGCAGTTGTCGATAATTTCCATCTTTAAGATGGGTTGTTGTGTTGTCTAGGCCATATCTGTGTTCCATCAAGTGAGCGAGTGAAGCTGATCTGCGAATCCCACTAGAGTCGGGTGGCACGACACTTTAGCATCAAAAATAAAGTGGTGATGCTACAAAAACATTTCTACTGGCTGAAACTTCGACACGAGGTCAGCAAGTATATCAGGTCCTGCACTGCCTACACTATTGCCAAACCCTCCATTAAGAAATAGGGCCTGTACACCCCTCTTCCTACTTCTGATAGGCCATGGGAATCCATCTCAATGGACTACATGTCGGGCCTCTCGTCCACCAATTGGGGAAATGACTGTGTTTTTTTGGTTGTTGATCGCTTTTATAAGATGGTGATTCTGGTTGCCTACAAGAAGAGCATCATAGCAGAGGCCACTGCCAAGCTCTTCTTTGAATGAGTCTAGGTACATTTTGGAATCCCAAAAACCATTGTCTCAAATTGGGATAGTCGATTTCTCATCACATTTTGGTCGAGCCTTTGGCCACTACTAGACACCAAGCTCACCAAATCCACGGCTTTCCACCCCCAGACAGATGGCCAAACTGAGGTTGTAAATTGAATGATTGTGCATATCATTCGCATGTATAATTCAAAGTGCCCTCACACATGGGATGAGAACCTTCCCTATGTCCAACATAACTACAACCAAGCCCTGCATAGCTCAACCGACCATAGCCCATTTTAGGTGGCATTGGGATTCCAACCATTAGGTCCCATAGATGTTCCATATCCCTTTCCGGTCACCTCGACCGACTCATCTCCTACTCCAACTGAAGTTGACAAAGACACCCAGTTCATTGAGTGGATCCAGCACATCCACTAATAGGTTCAAGATATTCTACAGAAGTCCAATGACAAGTACAAGCAGTGCCATGATCAACATCGGGTGCCACATAAGTTTCAGGTGGGCGAAAAATTTTGGTTTTACTTGCAGAAAGAAATCCTTATAGGACCCCATCGGAAGCTTCACCCACTCTGTTACGGGCCATACACTATCACCAAGGCCATGGGGGACAATTCTTTTGAGCTCAACATTCCTCCCTTCCTTGGCCTGCACCCAGTGTTCAACATGGATCTCCTTTGCCCTTATTTCCCACCATTATTGGACACCTCAGAAGTAGCATAAAAACTGACACCAACAGATCTCAACCTTGACTGCATACAACAAGCATCCAATGATCAGATTGTGAAGACACAGCTCAAGGGCACTTGACAACAAAGGATCCATGTTTATTGAGTTGTCAAAGTAGGGCATCTCCTGCACCAAAGCAAGTGGCTCACCCGGGGCCAAATTCAGCAGAAATTTCCTCATATGATGGGGTTACTCAATGTAATGGATACCATTGCATCATAAGGAGGGAGGATTGATCCAGATGGATATTGGTGGCCACCCACCATTTCCAACTAGATCAAAACAATTTTCTGACAATTTTGGCAATTTACTATTTTTAGCAGTTTTAACTTCCGGGGCCATTTTGAGGACCTAAATGAAGGTTTTTCAGGATATAGCTCCTCTATGATAGTTGAAGGCATGATTGATTCCCCAAAATGAATCTCCTTGATTATACCTTTTGAACGGGCTATCACACGCCTAAAACAAAGATCGTATGCAAAAGTGACGACCCTGGGAAGTTGATGTACTAACTTACCCAAACGGGACCCACATGACTTTTGGCGCTTCATGTCCTAGGGTTAGGTTTTTGGATGTCTAGAGTTTTTGGAATTATTGTTTATTGTAAAAATGCCTTCAGATCCTCATTGTAATCTTCTTCTTGTGAATGCGCACAACCGTCACATCTCTTCTCAGAGATAAGCCGCCACCATTCCAGGAAGCTTGTTTCTGCTGCATTTTACAGTTTCAACTTATTTCATTATTGAATAGAAAACTAGTTTTATTGTATCTCTATTATTTTGTGTTAAGCACCTGTTAATAATCTATGTTCATTTCATTTTGCTTATAAATCTGGATCAGTGGTATCAGAGAGGTCTTCTCCTTGTCGTCTTAATGCATGTCCCCAACGAGGTCGGAGTACAAAGAGTTGGGTCTTGAGCTTGTTTCTCTTGAGGACAGAAGCTCTCGCATGCCCAAGCGACCTCTCATGGTAGGAGAAAATAAATATGACGGGACTGGAGATCCTTTAAAACTATTGATTGAGGAAACCCTCATGAAACAAAGGAAGGAGATGATAGTGGTAGCCAAAAGAACCTCATCTCAGTAGAGGTCATCAAGAGGCTCACCCTGTCAACAATGTCGCACCCATAACCCTGCACCATTGGATGGTTCCACCAAGGAAGCGATCTTTGTGTCAGCCAATAGTGTCGACTGTCATACGGCATCAAGACCTTCAATGATGAGGTATTATGTGATGTTGCTCCTCTCAAAGTTTGTGATGTTCTTTTGGGCCAACCTTATTTATGGAAACATCACATTGTATATGATTCTAGGCCTCGTAGTGTTATTATTACTTTGAACAGGAAATTGTACAGGATACCCGAGGCAGTCCCACCTAGTGTTATTTCCTTGATTTCTACTAAGCAATGCAGGAAGGTCATATCTAAAATGGGGAAGTTTGTCTTCTTCGTGTTTCACTCTCAGAATAAGAGAAAGCTCACAACCACATCCATGGTCTCTATGGCCGACTTCTCCACACAGCAAAATCAAGTTGATAAGTTTTTCGAAGAATACTTGGATATCTTCTCCTCACCTATAGGGGTACCTTTCCACTGTCAAGTCAAGTACCTCATTGATCTGACACCCGATGCACTGCTTCCCAATGGGCCAATCTATCTCCACTCTTTGTTAGAGAATGAGGAGATCAAGTGAAAGATCCAAGAACTGCTCCACAAGGGGAACATCCATCCCAGCTCATCACCTTGTGGGAGCCCAATCGTGCTAGTACAAAAGAAAGATGGAACCTGGCGACTTTGTATTGATTACCGGGCTCTGAATAAAATCACAGTCAGAAATCGGTACCCGATTCCCTGAATCGAAGACCTCCTTGATCAACTCATGAGGGCCAAACACTTCAATAAGATTGACCTAAAGCCTGGCTACCACTAGGTCCCGATAGAACAGACAGATGTATGGAAGACAACCTTCAAGTCAAAGGAAGGCCTTTTTGAATGGTTGGTCATGCCCTTTGGTTTGACAAATTCTCTAGCCACTTTCATGAGGATGATGGATGATATCCTGCGACCATTCAACAATAATTTTGTAGTGGTGTATCTGTATGACATTCTAATTTACAACAAGACTTGGGGCGAACACTTGCAACATATTCAACAGGTTCTGCACACCCTATGGAAACACAAGATATACGCCAACTTGGAAAAATTCTCCTTCAGCATGGACAAGGTCCATTACCTGGGATACATCATTGATCAGCATGGCATACATGTGGATCCAACCAAGATCCAAGTCATCCCTGACTGGCCAGCCCCAACAACACTCACTGAGCTTCAGAGCTTCCTAGGCCTTGGCAATTTCTACTGCAGGTTTGTGTTGTCATTCTCCCATATTGCATGGGCCCTTATCCAAATAAACAGGGGTGGTGGTAAGTCAAAATTTGCATGGGGTCAGTCCCAACAACAAATGTTCAATGATTTGAAGCAGCGCTTGTGCTCAGCCCTAGTACTTTCACTACCAGACCTGCAACATCTTTTTGAAATTGATACAAATGCTTCAGACTATGGCGTGGGCATCGTTCTCACTCAGCACAGCCACCCCGTGGCCTATCATGGTGAGACACTGTCAGATACTCTCCGTAAGTACCCTACTTATGACAAGGAAATTTACTCCATTGTGAAAGCCTGCCGTTAGTGGAGACATTACATTCTTGGGAAGGAGACAGTCATCCACATTGATCATAAGCCATTGTAATTCATGTCAACACAGGGAAAATTTCAGAATGACCGCCATCAAAAGTGGTCCACATACTTACAGCAATTCCACCTCAACATCAAGTATAAAATAGGAAGCATGAATCACGTCGTTGATTGCCTCAGTAGATCGTCAGTTGCAACATTCACCACAGTGCTAGACTCTTGCACCCATGAGACATCTGGATTGCCCCAACTCTATGAGAGAGGCCTTGACTTCGCCACCACCTACCAAATTTTTGGTGCAAACACAGTTGTCAATAATTTCCATCTTCAGGATGGGTTGTTGTCTTGTCTGGGCCATATCTGTGTTCCATCAAGTGAGCGAGCGAAGCTGATTTGGGAATCCCACTACAGTATGGTGGTAGGACACTTCGGCATTGAAAAGATAGTGGAGATTCTACAAAAACATTTCTACTAATCGAAACTTCAACAGGAGGTTAGCAAGTATATCGGGTCCTTCACTACCTATGCTATTGCCAAACCGACCACTAATAAACAGGGCCTGTACACCCCTCTTCTTACTCCTGACATGCCATGGGAATCCATCTCAATGGACTACATGTCGGGCCTCCCATCCACCAAGCAGGGAAATGACTGTGTTTTTGTGGTTGTTGATAATTTTTCTAAGATGGTGATTCTGGTTGCCTGGAAGAACAGCATCACAGTAGAGGCCACTGCCAAGCTCTTCTTTGAATGAGTCTGGGTACATTTTGGAATCCCACATACCATTGTCTCAAATCAGAATAGTCAATTTCTCATCACATTCTAGTCGAGCCTCTGGTCACTGCTGGACACCAAGCTCACCAAATCCATGGCCTTCCACCCCTAGATAGATGGCAAAACAGAGGTTGTAAATCGAATGATTGTGCATATCCTTCGCATGTATAATTCAAAGCACCCTAGCACATGGTATGAGAACCTTCCCTATGTTTAGCATAGCTACAACTAATCCCTGCATAGCTCAACTAGCCATAGCCCCTTTCAGGTGGGGTTGGGATTCCAACCATTGGGTCCCATAGATGTTGCACTTCCCCTTGCGGTCACCTCGACCGACTCATCCCCTGCTCCAAATGAAGCTAAAAAAGAAACCTAGTTTGTTGAGCGGATCAAACACATCTGCTAGTAGGTTCAAGATATCCTACAAAATTCCAATGACAAGTATAAACAATGCCATGATCAACATCGAGTGCCACATAAGTTTCAGGTGGGCGACTAAGTTTGTTTGCACTTGTAGAAAGAATGCCTTACAGGACCCCATCGAAAGATTATCCCACTTCGTTATGGGCCATAAACTATCACCAAGGTCGTGGAGGACAATTCTTTTGATCTCAACATTCCTCCCTTCCTTGGCCTGCACCCAGTGTTCAACGTGGATCTCCTTCACCCTTATTTCCCACCATTATTGGACATCTCAGAAGTAGCATAATAGGTGAAACCAATAGAGCTCAACCTTGATTACATACAATAGGAATCTAATGATCAGATTATGGACACATAGATCAAGGGCACTCGACAACAACGGATCTAGCTTTATCGAGTTGTCAAAGTAGGGTAGCTCCTGCACCAAGGCAAGTGTCTCACCTAGGGCCAAATTCAATAGAAATTTACTCATCTGATGGGGGAAATCAACGCAATGGATACCATTTCATACCAAGGAGGGAGGATTGATCTAGATGGATATCGGTGGCCACCCACCTTTTCCAACTGGCTCAAAACAGTTTTCTGACAATTTTGGCAATTTACTATTTTTAGAAGTTTTAACTTCCAGGGCCATTTTGAGGGCCTAAATGAAGGTTTTACGGGGTAAATATCCTAAATGATATCCAAAGGCATGATTAAGTCCCCAAAATGAATCTCCTCAACGATACCTTTCCAATGGGCTATCACACACCTAAAATGGAGATCGTATGCAAAAGTTACGATCCCAGGAAGTTGATGTACTAACTTACCCAAACGGGGCCCACATGATTTTTGGCACTTCATCTCCTAGGGTTAGGTTTTTGGATGTATAGGGTTTTTGAAATTCTTGTTTATTGTAAAAGGGTCTTCAAAGCCTCATTGTAATCTTCTTATTATGAATGCACGTAGTCGTCACATCTCTTCTCAGAGATAAGCCGCCACCATTCCAACAAGCTTGTTTCCGCTGCATTTTACAGTTTCAGCTTATTTCATTATCGAATAGAAAACCAGTTTTACTGTATCTTTGTTATTTTGTGTTAAGAAACTGTTAATAATATTTGTTCATTTCATTCTTCTCATAAAATACGGATCAACAAACCATTCAAAGAGAACTTATTTAGATTTGAATGTTGTCTTCCATACATCAGTTGGTTCGATGGGAACCTCGTGGTAGCCAGACTTTAGGTCAAACTTGCTGAAGAACTTTTCTCCCTTGAGTTGGTCAAGAAGGTCATCTATCGTGGGAATTGGCTATCGATTCCTGATTGTGATTTTGTTTAATGCTATGTAATAAATGCAGAGTCCCCAAGTCCGGTCCTTATTCTGCACTAGTACAATTGAGCTTCCTCAAGGGGAGGAGATGATTCTGATGTGCCTCTTTTGAAGAATCTCTTGTATTTGATGCTTGATTTCATCATTTTCCATTAGTGAGCGATGATCATAGATGATTTTAGGGGCTAAATTTCGCTCATGGGCTAATTTTCCATGGTTTTTCCAAAAACGAGATTCGCTATTTTAAAAATGATTCACCCAAATTCTATAGGATAAAATTATTTTACCCTAAAAATCGCCAAACTTTTATAAAAACTATATAAAATCCTTAGAAATTTGAGTATTTTTACAAAAATATCGCCAAACATTTATTCTTGGCATATGAAGTATTAGTAAGATTCGCCAAGGTTTATATATTTTAAAATAAATTTCCATCCTTAAAATCATCCTTGGCGATGATAGAATGGTCCATTAGGTAGAGGTGCACCAGGGGTTAGATCAATTTGATGGTTGACTTAGCAGTGCATCAGTACCTTGGTGGGTGAGGAGAATATGTCTTTGTATTCTTCCACGATCTCGTCCACTTGCTTCTGCTGCAAAGAGAGGCTTTGTTTAGAGTCCACAGATGTGGCAACGATCTACTTCTTACTGTGAGAATAGATCACAAAGAAGACAAAATTCCTTGTCTGTTAAATGACCTTACTACTTTTCTTAGAAGATATTAAAGAAATAGAAGTAGGCAACGCTACCTCTAGTATCTTGTACAATTGTCTACCCAAAGTAATAATAATACTGTGGGGTCTAGACTCATACATAACATGATGCTTCCACAAATATGGTTTTCCTAAAAGAACATCACAAACTTCAAGGGGATAAATATCACACAATAACTCATATTTGAAAGGCTTGATGTCGTAGGGCAGACGACACCATTGGATGACACGAAGATCTCTCCGTTGTAAAATACGGCTGATGGTGTAGGGTTGCAGGTGTAGTGTCGTTGGTAGGTCCAGTCGCTTGATGACCTCTCTTGAGATCAGGTTCTTATGACTGCCACTATTGACAATGAAAAGAATCGGAGCCTCCTTTACCCACATCTGTGATTGAAAGAGGTGTTCCCCTTCCTCTATTTCTTTTGGTTCACTTGGATGGACTTTGGTGGTAGTGATAGTGAAATTGGTTTTTTCATTGATAATCCACTTCCATCCTTCTGGATTTGATTCAGAATTAGAATTTTCCTCTGACTCAGAATCCTTCAGCTTGGCCACTAGTGACTGCTTGGAGTGACATTCTTTAGTGTTTTTCTAAGGGATTTTATGGTACTCACACCATTTTCTCGTGTCCTTCTTCATCTTCTCATTTCCCTTCTTATGTTGTAGCTTGCACTGGTTGTCCTAAGAGTGTCCATCTTGGCTCGGTCCCCTTTTGTTTGGGTTGGGGATACCTTTTACCTACTTTAGCTGTGAGGAGTTTGCAGATCCAAACTCTCGCCTCTCCTGCTTAAATTTTTGCTCGATCTTGATAGTGTATCTATAATTCGTGCCCAATGAGGTGATGTCCAAAAACTCCATTTCTATTTGAATGTAAATATGAAAACAACCACGGTATTTGAGAACTAGATGTCTCTTAGAGTCTTTGATACCCAATTTGGTCTGTATGGTATGGAAAATATTGGTGAAGTCTGGTACTGTCTAGTCCCTTTCTTGATGCAGCGTGGTCCATCTGGTGTACTGGTACTCATAGCTTCCAATAGGGTAGTATTGTTATTTAATCGTGTCCTAGAAGGAATCCCATGTAGGGGAAACCAAGAATATTGCAGATTCCTCTACGAACCTTTGCTCAGAGTAAGTATCCCACCAGTCCTTAACATGGGGGATGGCCTTGAGGAGTGCAAAAGTAATCTTTTCCCTATCGAAAAAATTGTGGACTGAAAAATACCCTTCGAGAAGATTCAACCATTTACCTACAACATCTGCATCTATTAGTCCTTCAAATAATTGAATATCAAAATTTACCTATACCTTGAAAGGCATTGCATGGCCACTTGATGAATATGCTTCTCCTGTGGGCAGTCATCGAAGGATCTACGCAAATTTTTCCATCATTTCATTCCTTTGTCGTGTGAAGGCTTCCTTGAGCAACATTTTAATAGGATCTCCTGCTCCATCATATTTATTTTTGTCCCCCATGGGTTTTATTCGGGCTCGACATGATCGATCTTGCAACGAATTGATTGGTTTGATTCCCAACTTATTATACCCAGATCTTGTCGAGGACATGCACGAAGAAAAATAAATGAAGAGAAAATCACTCTGATACCACTGATCTGGATTTAGGAGTGGAACGAATTGATTAACATATTGAACACAATAAACATAGAGATATGAATAAAAACACATATATCCAATGAACCATATCTTCAATTGAATAAATGAAATAGGATGAAACTGTAAAACTGCAGAACTGAAACACTTACTCGAATGGTGGTAGCTATCTCTAAGAAGAGATGTGGTTGTTATGTGCATCCATCCTAACATAATGATTACAGTGAGGTTCCAGAGGCCTTTTTGATATTACTCATGAATTCCAAAACCCTAGACATCCAAAAACCTAACCCTAGGAGGTGAAATGCCAAAAGTCATGTGGGCCCCTATGGGTAAGTTGGTACCTCAACTTCCCAAGGTCGTAACTTTTGCATATGACCTTATTTTTAGGGGCATGATAGCCCGTTGGAAAGGTCTTTCATAAAAATACACATTACGCCATCAAACTCTAACTCCATCTATAATTTGACTGTGGCAAGACAAAAAAACATTGTTTAGGGCTCCAAAACAACCTTGGAAGTACAACAAGAAGTGATGACATGAAAAAATACAAAATAATCCAATTGGATTAGGTGAGAGGCCACTAGTATCCACCTGGAAGATGTGTAGGGATTCAAACATCCCCAAAAGTGTAGAACCCACACTTACAAAGAAGTACAAAAGAACGTGTTGAGATAAAAACGGACAAGAGGAGTCAGTTGGAATAGGTGGGTGGCCACCAATATCCACTTGGATCAAGTTCACTCATGTTTATGTCAGTGTGTGTCCACGTATCTCTAGATGACTACTATGGCACACAATTTCAGCCATGTAGAGTATATCATGTGTATTTTTCCATTATATCATTTGGTTAATACAATTATTTATTCTTTCTCTCCAATTCTCTCTTCTTCTCAACTTCAAAAGTTTGTTGTTCATTGTTTCCAGCTAGATTCTTTGTGCAGGTTTCAACACAATTTCACATCTTTCCTTCATATTAGAAATTCATGGTTTATACTACACTTACATTATTTAATGAATGAATGCATGTTTTATGAAAAACAATTCATTATAGTATTAACCTTCCATTTATATTTATTTTCTTTTCTTTTTAATGATTATGATTGTTTGGTCCTTTAGGCAACACAGTTCTTTAAAAGAAAACCTACAATTTAGAAGATGTTTATGTGAATATTTTTTTGATGTTTTCTATTTATCACTTTCCCATTGCACTTGTTGAAATATCATAAGATAATCTAAAAATTTAACAAGATTAGTGCCACCTCCTTAAAAATGAGGGAGAAGCTTCTAAGATCTTCTCATGACCCCTCCAATGTTGGTCCATTTTTCCTTGATAGAAATAAGAGGTTAACAAGAAGGTATCTCAATTAATGTTTATTATATAATATAACATATGCAATATAATGATAAATACAAAGAATTCAAGAAGTTGGTGGAAAGCTCAAACTCAACCATCATAGCACATAAATGGCATATGCTTGTTGAGAAAAGTTGGATGTGATAGGAATTGATATCTTGAGATCATTGGGAAATGATGATAAAACACATGTGAAAAGTGATTGTAAAACATTGCAAATTAAGAATACCACCTTGAATATATTATGAGGTCTTATGAATTCATTCGAGGAGTAGATAAATATGTTTATTATTTGACTCAAAGAAACAATTGATGTAGGTTTCCTTCACCTTGAAATAGATAAGGAGTTATATAGGAAGAACATACATTCAAAATTTAACAGAGAAGTTCAATGATGAAAGATATTGAGGCTTTGAATATGCCTCCTACATCTCAAGACGTGTTCAACAAGTTAGAACCATGTATACCCAAAATTATTCCTTGAAGGCCTGATATCATTAAATATCATATCATAAAATGGATTAATTTCATTCAACATGTTTTTTTTGTGTCTTATATTCTAGAAGGGGGAAAATTTGGAAGTATGTTGAAGTTGGTAACTCAATTTTGGGAATAGTTTCAATCACCACAATAGCTATGTTCCTCATATTTTGCACCAAGGATAAACATAAAACCACCACAACTACTAGTATAATATCCATGTTAGATGAGGGGTTAAAGAAGGAGACAGTTATGGACAAGTCAACTAATGAGACAAACCATTATTTTTTGAAAATATTTTTTTCTTAGTTGTAATTGATTTCCTAGCTACTAGCCCCTCCAAAATCTATAAAAGGGGGGTTGGTGTAAGAGGATCAAGAATTTTTAATAGGTCACTATTGTTGAAAGATAAGGTTTTTTGTTGAGCTATTTTGTAAAGGATTGGTCCCTATTCATTCCTTGTATTATTTATTTTCTTTTCTCTTTCTTCTACTTCAAGAAATTATTTGATATTATAATCAAAGAGGACCTTTAACGAGGAATGATGGATTATAATGATTATTTACAACTCTAGTTGTCTCCTACTTTATAAGGATTTGTATAAATTGAGGGATTCATTATATTCAACATTCAAAAAAATGTTACCCTTACTATTATTTAATTTTGGCAATAAATATTTCCTTGTTGATCTGTCGTCGCAAATATTTTTTAGAGTAATAATTTTTATGGATACATGTTTATCATGAGTTAATTTTTTGTAATTTGTTGTGTTAATTCCATTTCAAAAGTCTGTATATTATGGGATACACTATGCTTTGGATCAAAAGAAATTATTATTTGTGTTTTTTCTTACTCTATGGGTTCTTGATCAACACTAAAAAGATTTATCAAATTCATTTTTTATTTTTTGAGCTTGATTTCATTATATTTTATTAATCCCTAGACAAAGCCCCATGTAAAGCATAAACTCATTATTAAGCCTTAGATATTGATTTATTATATTTCTAGTCTTATATTAGTAGGTCTACTATTACCCCTCATTATAATTATGTACGACTCATGTCCTAGCTATACTTGACTTCAAAAAAACCTTTAACATGGAGTGTGATGCCTCAATCCATGGCATTGGTGTAGTTTTAATGCAATAAGGAAGGCGCCTTTCCTTTGATGGAAACCAACTTAAAGGAAAAATCTTACTTAAACCCATTTATGAAAAAAAATGTTGGCCATAGTACTTGCAGTTAAGCAATTGTGCCTTACCTAATAGGAATAAACTTGAAAGTAAAAACCGATCATGATAGTTTGAAGTGCTTATTGGAGAAACAATTATCTTCATAAGAGAAACAAAAATGGGTTGCAGATATGCTAGTTTATGAATTTGAAATTATCTACAAAAAAGAAAACATAGTATTGTGGTAGATGCAATTTTAAGGAAATAAGAAGAAATAAAGGGTTCACTATGCATTATTTATATTCTTCAATTTGATTGGGTAGAAGAAACAAGGATATAATGGAAGCAATATCAATATGTATGAAAGATAATTCAAAAAGTACAAGAGGAACCTAATGAATTAGATAAATTTATGTGTAATAATGGTTTTCTTTGGTATCATGATTATATTTATGTAAGAATTACCTAGTCAAACAAAAAGTCCTTCTAGAATTACACACTTCTATAGGAGGACATTCAAGGTCCTTGAAAACTTACCATAGAATCAAGAAGCAATTTTTCTGGGAAGGTCCTAAAATTGATGTACACACGTTTGTGGCTACATGTGTGGTCTACCAATAGAATAGGGGTAGACAATAAAAACTCTAGGTTTCCTACAACCATTAGATATACCAATTCAACATTTGGAATAAGTTTCAATTGATTTTATTACGGTTTACACAAATATGAAGGAAATACTATCATCATGGTAGTAGTGGATCGACTAACAAAGTAAGCCCATTTTTTCTCTCTTTCTCATCCTTTTAGAGAAAGTGAATTAGTTGCAACATTCATGGAAATAGTTCAAAATATACATGGAGTCCCCAAGATTATTGTAAGTTACAGAGATCCAATTTTCTCTAGAAATTTTTGGAACAAGGTATTTTGTTGTTTGGGCACTAAATTGGCTCACAACTCATCTTAACATCGTCAATCTGATGGGAAAACTGAGATTGTGAATACATGTTCTAAAGGATGTATTCATTTCTTTGCATATGTTAAACATACACAATGGGTAAAGTGGTTTCCCTTGGAAGAATGGTGGTACAACACATCCTTCCATACTTCATAAAAAAATCCCCATTTATGGAACTTTATGGATATCGTCCTCCATCCATCACATCACCCTTGATAGGGAATGCAAAGGTTCAAGAAGTGGAGGACCACATAGGTCACCAATAATAAGTTCTCAAACTATTAAAGGACAACTTGGTTATGGAACAAAATAGGTTGAAACAACAAGCAAATCAACATCGCAGTGAAAGGGAATTTGATGTGGGGGATTGGGAATTTTTTAGGATACAACCATATAAATAGATTTCCCTAAAGAAACAAAAAAAGGACAATAAATTATCACCCCAATATTATTGCCCCTATAAGTGTTGATTTTTCTAATTCTCAGATCTTGATAGTTATTTCCTTATGATTTTAAAAACAAGATTCACTTTCATACCACAGTTATCATAGAATAACTATACACTGGAAATATAAACTATAACAATGTAGTGGAAATAAAAAGATCTAGAAATATTAGCCATGCAAAGTGGACACAAGAACACGAGAGTTTATCCTAGGAAACCCAACCTTGGGAGAAAACCCAACAACCTTTCTTATCAAAGAAATTAGTCCAAGATTTTGCCAGTACATCACCATCAACAGATAAAAATACCATACAGAGAATATTCTCCCCAATCCTAACATCTGCAATATCTAGTGTCTCACTATAATATACAAGATACAATTAAGAGATATATTCTCCAAGTCTAGCACCTCTCCAAGTATGGTGCACTCACCGAGATAGCCAAAACTCTAAGATATAGAGAAATTACCACAACTTCAGTTGACAACTACCTAGTGTGCACTGCATAAGGAGATTTGTGTCTGTATGTCCAAATGAAATGATCAATCCTATATTTATACTAATCTAGGCGCCTGTATTTTTTTGTTGGGCCGACTTCTCATTTTGGGTCTTCAATTTTTCTTTATTATTTTTTTGACTTTTACTAGTGGGGATGAATTCTTTTCCTGGGTCTTCAATTTCTTCTTGGGGCTTCTTTAATGGTCATATGTGTCTTCTTGTACTTATTTGTGGAGAATGACTGCCCAAAGTTGCAAAAATTCAACAATAAGGTATTGTAGAGAATTGGAAATATGGCTTGCAAATTGTAGTTGTGTCCATCTTCGCGTGTACATCTAGTCTTCCATATTTATTTCTTAAATAAGGTAATTGGTGACAAGATCTCAGTCCAAAATATTTCACCAGATATTAATGAAGAAGGGAAAATAATACAATAACCAAAAACAATAATTGAAACAATGATTAAGAAGTTGTGAAATCAAGCAATTACTGAGTACCTCATCAAATGGAAGAACCTACTAGTGGAAGATATGACATGGAAAGATGATTTCTTCATGTAAAAACACCCATGGTTAGTCAAGTGTTGAGGAAAACATTTATTTTAAGGGGAGGGGAATGTTAATCCCTAAACAAAACCCCTTATTAAGCTCTATATATTGATTTATTACATTACTAGTGTTATATTATTAGGTTGGATAGAAACTTTCATTGTCACCTTTCATCACAAGTGTACCCTGTATCTCCTACACACACACACAAACACCAAGGATACCTTTTCTTAGGATCGTCTTATCTTTCCTTGTGCATTGAATGCATTTTAAAAGAAGGTTTCCCCCTTGAAGTGGATTGTTATTCATTAAATTTTTATCATTATCAAGGTGTTGGTTCATAACATAATTCTAGGATATTAAGTTTACTGAGAAAATCTAATAGAATAATGACACTAGTAGTCTAGAAAGTTTTCTTTATTGAGCCACTTGACCAAGAGGGTTTATTCTCTTGATCTAGTTTGGTTACTTTCCTCCATAGATTATTTGGTGCACCAATTTGAGAGAAGGGGTGGTTGATGAAGATATGACCAATTCCTTAGAAAACAACCATGTATTGTAAATAAAAGAGCAATAGTGGAAAAGGAAAAGGTAGTAAAATCAACATCATTTTTTCCCTAAAGGCATGAGCTTCACCAATAAGGGTAAATATCTTATTCATTTGTGATAAGGGACTATATACAACACCAATAATACTAAAGAGAATGATGTAATTGATCTTATTATTAAAAACATTTGCAATGGTATTGAAAAATATGCGAGCAAGGATACCCCTTTCATTATTGAGGATAAAATTTATAATTTTTTACCACAAAGAAGGATGAAATGAATACCCAAGATGTTACTAGAGACCAAATAGAACAACAAATAAAAATGATCTTGGAATAAGTAAAAACCTTGAAGGTGACACAAATAGGAGTGTGGGACTAACTGGAACATCCCCTACTTCAATCATAGAATAATTTTAGTTTCAACATTTCCTTAAGGAAACACCATAAATCATTTTATGGTGATATAGTTGTGGCACTGGAAAAAAATATTTTCATTAAGAATATAAAATTAATAAATAAATTAACCCATTATAAGAGAGAGACTATCATAGATGAGATTGTGATTGGAACTACCGAAACCATCATTGTATGAACTAAGTGAAATGGATGAAATTGTAGCACCAACCTACATAGTAAAATGAACCCAATAAATATAGTCTAATGTCATGGAAATGTTATAAGATCTAGAGGTTAAATAAAATTATATTTTAGACATGAAGAATCAAGTTGAATACTACACATTATCCAAGAAAAATTTGTGTGAGTTTATATTTTATGCTTACTAACTTAGAAGTGGATGTTTACTACTACATGTGAATTTATTTGAATCCATTTTTGAACCAAGTGATATTCTTGATAAAGTTGGGTCCTTTAACAAAAAACTTGAGCATGTAATGAACCAAATAATTGTATCATTTATGTTCTTTTAGTGAAAATATGTTTGCAATAAATAATTGTACAAGGTTAAAATCTACATTTGGTATCAGAGCTTTGTTGGCTTCAGGGGGACGCCTTTGTGGTCAAGTGTTTGGCTCGGGACTATGATAAGACTTGTTACAGTGGGATATATGTGGTATTGATTCTTCAGGTGAAGAGAAATGGTGAATACATGGATTACACAAAGATTTTTCCCATGGAAACCCAAACTGGGAAAACCAACATATTTTATATTCATTCATCTATCATACATTGTTTACAATAAAATATACATATAGGAGCCAACGGAATCCAAAACCCTAACCCAATAACCTGGATTAGTCAAAAACCCTAATTCCTTAACTGGAAATAGAAAAACATCGACAAAAAACCATGTGTCGAAAAACCGCCCAACAATGGACATGAAAATCAAGGTGACATGAAAAACAAGGTAAAAAGAGACACATTTCCCAAAGAAAAAAAATCATGGGGGCGCTTCCCTCGAACCCTTGCAACCCCCTCGTGTGCCCCGTGAAACATAGCAGATACTATAACTAGTCGTGCAAAGACTATAACAAATACCCAAAATTTTGCCACTTGTTGTTTTCTTTGCACACAAGGGGTTACAGGGTTACATAGTCAACAATACATGGAATCAATGCCCATAGATCCTCTACACCAAGAGAAATTCTCATTTCTCAAAGATTTTGTTATTGAATCTGCAAAATTCTTCAAAGTGTCCACCTTCATCAGCAACACTTTCTTTTCTTCAACCATGTCTCTTACAAAGTGATATCGAACATCAACATGCTTTGTGTTTGAATGATAAGTTGAGTTCTTCACTAGAAAAATTTGACTCTAACTGTCACAATCTATCCTTACAACTTGTTTAAGCAACCCAATACCTGAACATAATCTTTGTAACCATACTACTTCCTTGCTTTCATTAGTGGATACCATGTATTCAGATTCTGTAGTTGAAAGTGACACTGCAACCTATCTTTTTCTCATCCAACTAATTTCTCCTCTAAACAGGTTAAACACATACCCTCTTGTAGATCTCCTATGATCCAAATATCCAACCTAGTCTACATCCAAAAATCCATGTATTTCCAACACTTTGTCCAATCCTAGTCTTCCTTGGTAGCACAATCCATTGCTAGCAGTGCCACGCAAATACCTGAAAACCTTTTTTACTGTTGTCCAATTCTCCTTCCCTGGTTTTGACATATACCTGCTAAAAACTCCCATTGCATGTGAAATGTCTAGTCTAGTACACACCATTTCATACATAAAACTTCAAAATACACTCACATATGGAACATGAGACATGTCTTCCTCCTCTTCCAGTTTCTTGGGACACTGACCCCCATATAAATTTACACCAATAGGAATAGGGACCTTGGTTGGTTTACATTTCTGCATATTAAACCTCTGCAATATTTTCTAGACATATTTTCTCTGATTTAAATAGAGTTTCCTCTTTTCCCAATCTCTTTTAATTTGCATGCCCAAAATGAAATTTGTAGCACTGAGATCCTTCATGTCAAGTTTAGAGGAAAATTGAGTTTTCACATCCTAGATAGTCTCCTTGTTGTTTCCTATCAACAACATGTCATTCACATACAAGAACAAATAAATCAAATGATCACCAATTAATTTAAAATACACACAATTATCCTCTTTGCTTCTTGTGAAGCCAAGTCCCAGCATATAAGTATCAAATTTTTGATACCACATCCTTGGTGATTGTTTTAAACCATACAAGGACTTTTTCATCTTGCATACCAGCTCCTTCTTTCCCTTCACAACAAATCCTTCTGGCTACTTCATATAGATTTATTCTTCTATATCCCCATGTAGGAATGTTTTCTTCACATCTATCTGTTCTAATTCAAAATAAAATGCAGTAGAAACATATAACATAAGTATAATAGAAGTTAACTTGGCAACATGAGAAAAAAAATCACCAAAATCAATTCCCTCAACCTCAGAATAACCCTTTTCTACTAACCGAGCTTTGCATTTCTCCACTTTGCCTTAAGCATTCAACTTCTTTTTAAATACCCATTTGTTGCCAATGGGATTTCTTCCAGTCAACAACTCCACTAGATCCCAAGCCTCATTCTTATCCAAGGCTTCCATTTCTTCATCCATGGCCTTTTTTCATAGTTTTCCATCCTCTGAATCCACTACCTCCCTAACAGTTCTAGGATCATGATCAGTAATAGACAAAGAAAAATTTGAATGGAAATCAAATGGAGTATACCTTTCTATTTTTCTTTTTTCCTGAACTGATATCCTCAATACCAGAGTATGAGGATATTCTTCTTCTTATTCTTGTTCTTCTGTGGAGTCTGATTCATCATCCTTTAAATCAAACTCTATTTTCTCTGATTCTTCCTTACTTGGTAGGACATCCTGTTTGAAAACATATTTTATTTATCTAAATACCACATCTTAGCTATACACAACCTTCTTGGTTTATGGGTTCCAAAGTTTATACCCTTTGAGACCATATTTATACCCAATAAAGATACACTTTTCATCCCTCTTATCATCACTGTGAATTAGTTGTAAAATTCCTTCTTCCCTCGTTGTACCAAAGGGGAATCTTACCTGATTCTTCTTCCCATATACACAATGTTCATAGAAATCAAAGTCTAGAGAGAATTTGGACATACCTTCAACCATACCTTTATCATTTAGTAGTCGAAGACCCTTCTCTCTTATATGCCCCTAGTCTTTGATTCCACATCATAGCCTTTTCTCCATAGACTATAGGAGTTTTTTCTTCTTCAAATCCAATATCAGAAATAATGGAACTATTACACCCATTACTAATAGCACTTCCTTGCAGCTTATACATAGTTCCAAAATGAACTCCCTTCAACAACACCATTTCTCTTTGAACCATCATGTAGGTTTCCTTTTCAAATATTGTTTTTACCCCTTCATCGTCCATTTTTCTTATAAAAATCAAATTTCTGGCCAATCATGGGATGTGAAAAACACCATTTACTGTTCTAATCCTTCCATATATGAGCTTCAACTTGACTTTTCCCCGTCCTATTATTCTGGTTGTCAAGTCATCACCGAGGAAAACATTACCTCCATGATAACTTTCATATTCACGGAACCAATCCTTGTGGGGAATCATATGAAAGGTTGCACCTGATTCAACCAACCATGCCTCATGATCTACATGTGTGCTTAAAGAAGCCAAGTACACATCCCCTCCTTCTTCCTTGGAGGTATTTTCTTATGTAGAAGGAGCTTCTTCAGATCCCTTATTTTTCTCAACTTTGGATCTACATTGCTTCTTGTATTGCCCTTATTTTCCACATCTCCAACATACCTTTACAAAATTTCCAAGATATTTAGATCTACACTTATACTTAGATCTCCCACTTTAGGAATTAGATCCATTTCTTTCCTACGAGCATCCTCTTGCAAATAATGCATCTGTGCTCTTTCCTTCCATGCTCTTATGTCTCATCTCCTCCAACAACAAGGATGAGACCACTTCATTAAGCTTCAAGGCGGTTGTATTACTACCTATGGACACAACCAGACTATCCCACAAGTCTAGTAAAGAGTAGAGTAAATCGATACACTTATCTTCATCTACAATTTCAATCTCAACAGATACTAACTGACTTACCATAGTATTGAAGGAGTTAAAATTATCTACCACTGAGTCTCCATCTCTCATCCTTGGGTTATATATCTTCTTTCTTAGGAATAGTTTATTTACTAGGGACTTAGACTGATACAACTTCCCCAACTTATCCCATAAATCCTTGGTTGTATATTCCTATGACACATTCAGTAATATTGAATCTAAGAGACACAGTCGAATTGTTTTCTTCTCCTTCCGATCCAAAATTTTCTAGTCATTTGTTGAAGTTCCTGTAGGTGTAGCACTTGGATCCACCACAATCCATTAATATTTGTCATAGATGTTAGATCTTGATCTTCCACAACTCAAAACTTTTCCCATTAAACTTCTCGATCTCGATTTTTGAACTGCTTGCCATTTCTCTTCACCTGAAGAATCAATACCACAGATCTTCCATTGTAACAAGGATTATCATAGTCTCGAGAAAAACCCTTGACCACAAAGGCGTCCCCTGAATCCAACAAATATATGATACCAAATGTAGATTTTAACCTTGTACAATTATTTATTTCAAAAATATTTTTAGTAAAAGAACATAAAATATACAATGGAAAATACACACATTACACAGATACTTTTCCCCTGGAAACCCAAATTGAGAAAACCAACATATTCTATATTCATTCATGTATCATAATTTTTTTACAATAAAATATACATATAGGAGCCAACAACATCTGAAACCCTAACCCAATGACATGGATTAGTAAACAACCCTAATCCCTTAACTGGAAATAGAAAACCATTGGAAAAAAAAACATGTGTCGAAAAACCTCCCAGCAATGGACACAAAAATCAAGGTGAGATGAAAAATGAGGCAAAAAAGGTGACATGTTTCTTGAGGAAAAAAAAAATTCTTGGGGGCATTGCCCTAGAGCCCATGTGCAGGGGGGCTATCACCCCCTTCCAACCGCTGAAGGGGGCCTGGAAATCCCCCGACGCAACATAGCAGACACTACTACTAGTTGTAAAAAGAATACAACACAAACCCAACAATAATGAAATAATCATAAAAGTTCAAATTCAGTAATTCCACACCTAAATGAAGTGAAATATTTCACGGATAAGAATCCTCCTTCAAGGGGGAACCTCCTTTTAAAATATATCAAAAGAAAAAGACATTATGATTATTCAAACAAGTCTCCTTAATGTGTACATCTAAGAAAAATAGGCCTAAAATGCAACAATAGTTAGTTGACATAACAATACTCAATAAGAATATAATGAATGAGGGTTATGGTTAGGGGATTAACATGCCCCTCCCTTTCAATCCAATGTCATTTTCAATGCATGTTAGATGTGGATGTTTATGCATTAATAACCTATCTTCTCACATCACATATTTTGTTGGTATGTTCTTCCACTTAATGAGGTACTCAATAATTTCTTGATTTTATTGTTTTTTTTATTTATGTTTCAACAACTATTTTAGGATTTAGTATTGTTTTCCCTATTGACCCAGTTCTAGAAAAATAGTTTTATCTAAGATATCATAACTAATTACCTTCTTTAAATAAGAAATATGGAATATTGGATGTACACATAAAGATGGAGGCAACGCCAATCTATAAATCACACTTTTAATCCTATATAAGACCTTATAGGGACCATAATACTTGGGTGATAATTTGTTTTCCTTATTTTGTTGTTTGAGGAACAATAGTTTGTATTCTTATAGTAATACAGGTACCCAATTTTCCACTTCAAAGTGCCTTTCATTGCAATTTTGATCCACATGTTGTTTTATCATGTTCTATGCTATAGAAAAATCATTATTAGATAGTTGGAAAACCTCTTGTTGGTTCTTTATGTGATCCTCCACTACTTTACGTTTCCCTCTTAGGGGTCATGTGTTGGATAGAAGATGATACCAATAGAGTGAAATAAATGGGAACATTTTGGATGAAGTATGGAAGGATGTGT
>JZKD02S1123489.1:1010057-1056864 GCA_000966675.3 Picea glauca | reverse complement strand
TTAATTCCACATAATCATAAATAAATCATAAGACTTATCTTTCAAGGACTTAATCACCAACTGGATATAAATAAAGAATGTTCCACCCAACCATAAGCTCCCTATTTCCCTTAATATTTCTACAATAGGCCACCCCTGAGTTTATTCTATAACCCCATAAGGATGAAAAATACCTATGGATGGCTCTAATCCACTCACACAACCCAGTTTCTAACAATTTCAAAACCTATTATCTATTACAACTATCCCAATCCACCAACCCTCTTTCTCCATTATCTTGTACAACCCAAGGAATGGGAAATCCTTCTCTTCCACACCGTCCCTTGGGCTATCCCACTTCCTTATTGGGCTCTAACGCAAATTGGCTAGGAAATATCACCGTTGGGGACTCCATGGATTATAAGTCTTAATCGAGTTTACCTCAATGACAATATGTTCCTTAGAAATTCATAATTCCATAGTCATAATTTAGGGAATCCATTCCCGATAATTTTATTATCATCGTCATACAACAACTTAGCCCTGAGAGAAAACTCCGGGAATAAATAGCTGAAAAAATCCCACAACATCCCTTTGCATGAACAAAATCATGGGTTATATTTTCATGCTATTAATAGACCACATGCCATCCAAAAAAATCCCATGTATATCTTTTGGCAACTAATCCTAAGGTCCTAAATACTTAGGAAAACATAAATCAAGGTTTAATGAAGTCAAGGTTTAAGGCTCAAAATAAATATATTATATTTCTTTGGCCCCTTTGAGCCCCTAATCCCCCTTTTCTTTCCTCTTTGTTGGAACCATATCCCCCCACATTTGTTTCCTTCTCTGTCTACAACTTGTGATATATATTTTTATTATCATTCAATGTAAAATTTACATATTACATCATTGTTTGAATTTTATCCATTCATCATGCACAAATAAACATAATAGTATGGGGATCGAAATTAGGGGTGTTACAATCCTATTGTTCTGAAAAATATGTTAAAATCCTATCGTATGTGATTGTGACACGATCCACTTGTCCTCCTTATCCTATTATTGAGGAGAATATTTAAAGGAGGCTCTTTAGCTCCTTGATAATGTCCCCTTCATTTATTTGAGATCATCTTTCTTTCCTTTTCTTGTACCATTTATTTGAGATCATCTTTATTTCCATATCTTATGCCATATCTTGTGTCATCCCTTTGAGATAATATTTTGTTGCCATGTTTGACTTGATATCATCCTTGAAATTCTATATAGTTACAATATTTAATATGCCAACCTTTCTTGGTGTTATACATTCCATGCTCTTTACTCTATGTTCCAACTTGGATACATTAAATTAAACATCTTCATTATCTTCTTGTGTCAAGCATAAGCCTTGAGGATCCTTCATAGGAGATACATTTGGCTTATTACATCTATACATGACAGGCTAAAGGTTTTGTAGGGTCTTCTTTGCTAATCAACCTTTAACCTATTAGAACTTTGGAAAATATAGTCCTTTATTGATGAAAGTATTACAAGATGTATTTTATATTTCTATTTCATTCTTGCACTAATCCCAAGACATTTTAATCTTCCAAGATAGTTATGGTGGAATTACCAAAACCTATTATTTTTTATGTATTTCTGGAGAGTAAACTTGTATGGACTACACCTTCACCAATACTTCCCTAAAAAATATGAAATTTGGATGAGAAATGCACTAGTTTGTATCCTATCCAATGCCACAGGTAGTACACAACTTGGATGTCTAAATATTTAGATATGAGTATTTTACCAAAACTACTTATTTAAGCCTAGTTTGAGGAATAGGAAAAAACCCTAACTTGCACATCATATACTCTAAGAATGTAGTGGACCAAATTTTGAAAGTTTTACCCAATATACTGTGTTATGTCTTCTATCAACCTTAAAAACATTTATTAATTAAAATGATAAAATGGTAAGATGACTTGTTTGAAGGAGCCAAACCAAGGATTGTTTACTCTGATACAAAATTTTATGGACTAGATAGCCAAATAAACATAAAAATGACTCAATTCAGTATTTTTAGAATACACCAAATGCACAAGATAATATAATTATTCAAATAAGTCTACTTGATGTATATATAGGAAACAAAGAGAAATAGAATGTAGTAATAGTCAACCAATATAACTATAATTAATACAAATATAATGAATAATAATTATAGTTAAGAGATTAACATAATGGAGGTTTGTGGATATGGAAAATTGTGAGAGTGTTTGGATAAAATATTTTTATGGAAAAAAACTTTATTTTTGTCATGTAAGAGTGACTACTTTGACATCCACAATATATTAATTATATTGGGGATATTATTAAACATGTATATGAAAATTATAGAACAATAATTAAATATACATAATTAACATAAATATAATGAATGATAATTATAGTTAGAAGATTAACATAATGGAAGTAATATATTAATCATATTAAGGATATTATTAAACATGTATATGAAAATTATAGAAGAATAATTAAATATGCATAATTAACATAAATATAATGAATGATAATTATAGTTAGAAGATTAACATAATGGAGGTTTGTGGATATGGAAAATTGTGAGAGTGTTTGGATAAAATATTTTTATGGAAACAAAACTTTATTTTTGTCATGTAAGAGTGACTACTTTGACATCCACAATATATTAATCATATTGGGGATATTATTAAACATGCATATGAAAATTATAGAACAATAATTAAATACCTTCATGAGGTATTTCATGTTATCAATGAATTCTTCATTGATATTGTCATTAAGGGAAGAACATCCTTCAAATATCTCCCCGATTTGATCTTTAGATTGAAGGGGGAACATGATAATGATAAGAAACACTCACAAACGATGGAAAATATACATAAAGAGTATATCAAATGTTATATCAAAGGTCCAATTGTGAGGAGACAAGTTTTTTTAGAGTTTTCTTATGGTGATTACTGTAAGTGTGATATTTTTCATTATCTCTCGTGTAAAATCATATTATTTCACGAAATTTATATTTTCTCAAAAAATTATGAATTACATAAAGTTTTATAAAGTTAAAATATTGTGTGGAGTAACACTGAAGTTTAATAGTTTAGGAAGTTGAAAAGTCACTTATATATTTTTTTAATTTCGTCCCATCCTTATATATATTATATGAGGGTGAGAGGAATAATAAAAAATATATATTATTCAAATTTTAATTTTTTATAAATATATATGTGAAAAATACTAAATAAAAGAATAGTTTAAAAATAATTTAATAAATTTTTAGTAAAATTCATAGATGAATGACAAGTCTCTTTATTTATTATTTTATGTTATGAATGATCTATGAGTATATTTAAATGAATTTATCCATTAATTTTATTTTAATGTTTTAAATTATAATATATAAATGAAATTAAGATAGTTGTTTGCAGTGATATTGATGTATTAATTGTTATCTCTAAGAGCTACAAATAATTTAGGTTTTGTTACATAATCTTTTGTTACATAAACTTACTCATTTGTTATTATATTTTTTATTTATTTCATATCCATCACTTGAAATTTCTTTTTCTCTTTCAATCTTATAATGTGTTTTAATACTTAATTATTTCACAACATAAAAAATTAAAATTTTGATAAAAAAAATAATCGTATTATCATAAACTAAAGGATTCTCCAAATAAGGGTGGGAACCTTAGATGAAAGGTTTTAGTGTATTGAATCTATTGCATTGAGTAGAGTTAAAAAAACCAGGATTACAATTTTATAAAAAAATAATCTTATTATTATAAATTAAAGGATTCTCCAAATAAAGGTGGAAACCTTCGATGTAGGGTTTTAGTCTATTGAATCTATTGCATTTCCTAGAGTTAAAAACCACAACAACCATATTGTTTGATATTATATTATATTATATATATTTTTTCGATGGAGGGTTTTAGTTTATTGACTCTATTGCATTGCTTAGAATAAAAATTCACAACAATCATATTATTAAATCAAACTTTATATATATATATATATATATATATATATATATATATTAAAAAAAAAATTCTACAGTGGAGAGAATTTTTAGGTAATGTTGGAATTTAATATACACATACTGGAGGGGCATGCCTCTCTCTCATTAATGTTCTATCCATTTTCTAGATGGACAATATATTTATCATAACTTTAACAGTTGGTTTTTTATTCATGTCAAAAATGTTTTTGTTATGTTTGTTTTCTGTATTGAAATGTGTGAATTGATTTTGGTTCATCAATACATTTTTCATTAAAAAGTGGAGAATTAACAATAATTGAATTGTGTGAATTAACTTTGGTTTGTCGATACATTTTTATTTCATTAAAAAGTGGAAGATTGTTTGTTTTCTTTATTAAATTGTGTAAATTGATTTTGGTTCATTGATACATTTTTCATTAAAATTAACTTTGGTTTGTCGATACATTTTTATTTCATTAAAAAGTGGAAGATTGTTTGTTTTCTTTATTAAATTGTGTGAATTGATTTTGATTCATTGATACATTTTTCATTAAAAAGTGGAGAATTATTGCTTATAGTTATAAGTTCTTTCATATTGTTTGAACACATAATTTTTTAAGATTTGTTTTTTAACTTTGTTTCTCACATAGAGATGTTATTTAATAAAAGTTGACATTAGTATGCTCTATTTAAATCAAAGGAAGTGTACTCATTTATATACATTTCTCTTTGGTTTTAAAATCAATATGGCTATAGAGAAAAACTTTGATGTTGTGGGCTCCAAAGAATAACACCTACACTTTAACTTGATTGTGATAAGAAAGGAATTGTACTCATATATACATTTCTCTTTGGTTTTAAAATCAATATGTCTATCGAGAAAAACTTTGATGGTGCGGGGTTAATTTATTTCTCTTCAAAAATAACACCTACATTTTAACATGTATTTTGTGATAATATTTTAGCTAAAATACATTTTAACATGTATTTTAGCAAGTTGTCATTTTATTTTGGTTTATGATAGGGACGTGTTTTCATCTCATTTCCATTATGATATGATATACAAACTTTCGATGGCATGTGGTGGTGTGCCTCTACCTTATAGGGATTTTGATATACATTGTTTTTATGTTGAACTAGGAGTTATATTATTAGTAGACTATGCCATTTGCGTATATTTTGTAGGTGTGAAATATGTTTATTTTTAGGTTAGAAACACATTTTTTTTTATGTTTTTTTTTTAATTTTGAGTCACCAATTATTTTGTTGACGTGTTTTTTTTTCCAGGTTTGTAATACAAACATATAAAATCATTATGTGTGGAATTGTGGAATTATGTGTGTTTTTGGTTTATGATAATTTATCCAGTTAATTGATTGATAATTCATTTTAAAATTATATTTAAAAAATTATTTAAATTTTTTTATCTTCTTAAAAATTATGAAGACGATCAATATTATGAAATGTAGATGAATATTTATCTATGAGATAAATGGATGCATCTTAAAATATAATTCCACAAAAAAAATTGTTGTTTAGGTTTGGTTTTGTTTCTTATTTCATGATATTTTTATTTCTTCATTCTACTTTCCATACTATTCTAGGAACTTTTTGACTCACCCTTAAAACATGTTTTTTCAAATTTTGATGAAAAAATTGTTATTTGGGCTTTTAGTTATTGAATTTTGAAAATTAGTTTAGTGGGAAAATATTTCAGTTGCACCTTTCATTTCAAGTAATAAAATTGCATGATTATTTTTATGTCCATTTATACTTTAGTTTGCATGTGTGATTTTCAAATTCAAGTTCTCAATTTATTACATCTTTTTATAAATTTTGAATAACAAAATTGCATTGCAGTATGATTATAGAGTAGTATGATATTTGTTTCTTACAATTGAATTCAGGATTTGAATAGCTCTAAAATACTATTTATTTAGTTTCTTTCAATTTTAAAAAGTTTTTTTGTTTTAATTAAATTCATGGATTAGATTTTTTTTTAGATTTTTTTATTCTTAATTTTTCATAGTTTCAACTTCCATATTTATTGTTTTAATTTTAATTTTATTTATTATTTATTTGTTGTAATTTTTCATACTAAGTGTTAGATAATTGAAATTAAAGTAAGACTTATTATGTAAGAGAATATAATTTAGTTCTTAATGGAATTAGATCAATAGATAATGAGAAGTGTGTGCAAAAAGAGAATAAGTTTGTGGGCATAAAGAGAGTGATAGTGTGTACATGAAGCAAAGAGCATAAAATTATGTGCACAGTGGAAGACAAGTATTTGATGTGTGTAGAGGAAGATGGAAGGTCAAGAATGGGATGGAGAATAGGCGGTGATGTGGAAGTGAGGTCAAGAAAAGAAATAGGGAAGTTGAACCATTACATATCAATGGTTGAGATCATTAAACGACCAAATAATGAGGGTAATGTGTATGCCGTGGTGTGATCATAAGGAAAATAGGTTGGTATCAAATGAAATATTGACAAGAGAGAGATATTGTTCCTTGGAGTGAATAATATTTATCTACTCACAACATGATTAAAAGAAGGAAGAACTAAGAAGGTTGTAAGCGGGGAAAAGAAGATTTGTTTCTACAAGAGGAAGATTATCATTATTGTTAATTAGACTCCAAAGGTGTAGGAATACAATGGATTCTAAGTGTTTTTGATGTTTCAAATTATAGAAATGACATATGAAGTCTAAGAATAAAAACAATGTGCAAAGGAAAAGTGCACAAAGCATGCATGTTCTATAGAAGGAAGTAGGTCAAAGGAAGGGTGGACGAAAGGAATCAAAACATGATAATTTGTTAGAAATATGTATGTGTGATATGTAACATCCCCCAACCCAACTGAGGAACATTGTTGTGTGGAAAACGCATAAAGAAAAATTTCTACTATATAATTAATTTCATGTAGCTCCCAACTATGAATTACAATCAGATTTAGCCATTGTTTGTTATCATTAACTACATGCATAATCACCATTCTAAAATAGACATGAAGATTAGCTAACAACTCATTATAGAAACATACAAATCAGTTCTCATACACAGAGTTCATGCACAACAATTTAACTCATAAAACATACATAAACAAGATAAAACACTTATCTTTTATAAATAGTTGTGCAACCAGCTACTTGGGATGGACGTTCCACCTAACCATAGAATTTATTTTCCAAATCTCAACAGCAAGTCACCCCCAAGCTAAGGATAGTAATACATGAAATATGGTGGTCTCTCACTGTCCACTCATAGCTCAGAAAACTCACAACCCTTTGGTATTCTCCTACATCTATCTCGATTTTTCACCATCTCTCTTCCTTTTGACTTTCTCAACCTAAGGAATTCACCCCTTCATTGGTATCATTAAATTAGGAGTCCCATTTGTTTATCAGGGTGTCTCTGGCATAAGTAACCATGAATCTCTCTGCTACAAAATCAAGGGAACTCACTGCTAGAAAAACTACTAGCAAAAACAACAAAAACCACTTGTTGTTATAGTGAAACTCACACAGGAGTTCACTCTTCATGCCTGGCAACCCAAATCTTCAATATTTAGTTGTAGTATGCTACAAAAATGCTCCAACATACTCTAGAATTCTCCCTCCATGGATGTTCAATCTCCAAGATCTTTTTCTTTCTCTCTCCTTGTTGTTCATGAAAAAACATTCATGCGTAAAAATTGTTGTGGCTTCCCATACAAATTTCCTCTCCTTTGTCTTACTTTCTTGACTCATACACTTCCCCAAGCTATTTTTACTCAACCACAATGCTTCCAATAACTATGGGTTGTGACGTGTTGCACCCACCCTCTTACATGCATTCAATGATTGACTTTGGGGACACTCAACCGAAAACTAGAGTTTAATGCATAAGGATAATAAAATTCAGGAATGTGGGTGGAATTAATAGACATGGTTAATTCCCCCTTGGACCCCTCTTGGCCATTCTCTTAGAACCTCCCCTCTCTTATGAATTAATCCAGCCCCCATCTTTGTCCATGTCTCCTCCCCAACAATCGTGTGTCGTCATCAGTGCACACTATGATGATATACATACATACATGAATTCACATCACAATACTGAGAAAATAAGCTTATGCAATTTTACAAATCCAATAGTAGTTCCAACCAAAATATCATGTTCCTATAAACCCGCTAACCCAAGGAATGCACCATTTTTTTTATCATGGATAACCCAAGGAATGTACCATTTTTTTTATCAGGGATAACCCAAGGAATGTGCCATTCTTTTATCAGGGTCCCCAACACAGTTGGCTAGGAATTTGAGATATGGTTCCAGAACTCTAGTTGCTCAAAATGGAGTCTTGCATTATGGTTTCTTCAAAATTGTAAAAAAATTGCAAGTATTCTTTCTGCATGTTTTCTTCATGCTCCCATGTAGTATCTTTAGGACCGTACCATGTCCGTTGAACCTTTACTAGCCCTATGTCCCTTTTCTTGAGCACTTTGACTTTCTAGTATAGGATGCATAATGGTCCCACCCAAAAATCCCTTTCATGCTCCACCTAGATCATAGTCCAAACAATTATGTGGTTAGGGTCAAGTACATATTTCTTTAATAATGATACATGAAACAAATTATGCACTCTCATGGATGCATAAAATTGTAGCATGTATGGAACTGGCCTTATCTTTTCTAAGATTTCTAAAGGTACACAATATCTTACATATATATTTGAGAGACTCTAAGAGCTTAATACTCTCTCTCTCTCTCTCTCTCTCTCTCGCTCTCTCTCTCTCTCTCTCTCTCTCTATATATATATATATATATATATATATATATATATATATATATATAATATATATTTAATATTTATTATTCATCACTTATTCAAATGTACAACAACGTGTATAAATACACGTACATGAGTAGAGTCATGTCTAAAAACATGTGAATTTACATTAAAAGTAATAATTATTACTTAATGATTTAATTAATAATTAATGGCATTGTAATATACACAAGGTATATAACAAGTCACCCCTCCTAAAAATAAGCTTCGTCATCGAAGAATAGGTAAATATGAATCTTGTTTCCAAGTCATTAGGTACTCTACAAAATATCTTGCACATCCTTGAAAGGTTGTATTTCCTATATTCCCTGATCAGTGTAAGGAAACCTAAATGCTCATTTTCAAGAAGTCGAGTCTGGACACGGGAGAGTAGCTCATTTTTCACAATATACAATATCTTTTGTTGGATGGTTGAGTGTAAATAATGGGCACTTATGTCCTCATGTTTCAAAATTTCTTCCACCTCCAACAAATAATCATTATCCTCAAACTTTATTTTACCCCAAGAGAGGAAATCTTCAAATGTTAGACATCTCTGTGAAACCAAACATTCGACAATAGTCTTCATAAGTTGTTGGGACTAAGAATTCCATGTAGACTTGATTGTTTCAATGCATTCTTCTTATTTGGAAAGAAAAAAAAATTCTTCATCTGGAGTCTTATCTAAGAGACGTTCAAATTCATACCTTTCCCATGTGAGACTATGGTGAATATTATGTAGAAATGAGTAAAGAATACACACGGGTTACTTCTTTTTAGGGGGATCTCATGATGCTCCATAGTTCCGAATCAGATGATGGGTAACCATTTGGGTGTTGCAATTGGTTCCTAGAGTTCCAAATTCTATCATTGGCTTCTATAAGTAAACACACCTTGAATATGCATACATCCTGCCATTGACATTGTCCAAAGAATTTAAAACAACATCAACCTCGTTGTTCCAGAAGGAGTCACCAAAGACATTTTGGGTGTCTAGGATGACATGATCTTGCATTGCTTCAACCTATAAATGTGGGTTGATTGCAATGGCTGATGATGCTGCCAATTTTGAATTTTCCTGCCAAATATTCCAATCCTGAGAGAGGAATTGTCTGCTAAGATTAATATTCTCAATAATGTCATCATCCATTTTATTCATATTTCCCTAGCTTCCAGAGGAGGCTCTCATGAGGGATAATTTCTTTAGAAGCTGTCATCCTAGAGAACCAACCCCCATAATAAATAATTTCACATCTTCCAACTTTTTATGCGTCTCTTTTCCAAATACAGAAATTTGACCATTGTAACAACAATTCATATTCCTCACGTCATCTATCCCAAGGGGTTATACATGAAGAGATTCCAATGAATCAAAATAGAATAAGTGGAAAAGTGGATGAAACTTGCTAGAACATGATTTCACAATTACCTACCCAATGATTCCACCAAACATAGTTTCCATGGGATTCAACATTCCACGAGAACCACTTGAAAATTTATTGAACACATTTACATTTTCATCAATGGCACTGAAATCCAACCTAATAAGGCAATTTCCATTGTCATTTAAATCCTTTTCTACATCAATAAATCTACTGGCATCTTCCTTTGAAGCAACACAAGGGAAATGCCCAAATTGATGAACAAATTTATCTAGTGCTCAGAAAGCCAAGTGTAGGAATTGTATGGTGATCAAACATGGATAAATCATTGATAAGGAACTCATCAGGATTTTGAGGTGCTTCCTTTAGTGGCTTAAAATTTAAGAGCTTGGGTGTCTTAACCTGAGTGACTATGCTACCCATCACATAATGTCCAAAATTAGTGGTGTCTTCTTGTAGGTGGAAAGAATATAGTCTTACATTCATTACTTTTTTTGGATTGCCATCTTTGAGCTCACTCATACCTTCAACTTCATAGAAAAAAATGAAATCCCCATCCTCGAATTGGAGCCTCCCATCATCATCCATAATAAACTTTCCATATTGACCAAAAACATTCAATTTTGGGATGTTTTTAACATGGAAAAGATGAAAGATATTCTTAGTTTTATATCATAAAGGGAAACCCAACCATGGAAAGTAGCATCTGGTATCACATTCAAAATATTTAAAGTTTTTGTTTCTCCTTTTTCATCGATTAAAACAACCTCAAATGCTTCTCCTATTTCCTTCAGCTCCTTGTATACTCGAATAATCTTCAAAGTGAATTGCAAGTAAGAATCGTAGTATTGATTGATAAAGAAAACAAAAGAAATTGTGTTTCCCACAAGTTCATAAACTAGGACTAGAATCTATGCACTTCTAACACTATCTCCATCATCAAAATCTATCACAAAATCACCTTCATCAGAAACCAAGAGGGACTCCATGGTTTTTTCTCGTGGTATTGTTTTCTCTTCAGCGTCAATATCCTTCATTATTTACTACGTAAATGGGTAAGATCAGATTCAGTGTTCTCGAATCAGGTCCACTGCTTACGTCTGTAATGTTTTCCTGTATGTCCCTATTAAAATCAAGGTCGAGATAGAATGAACATGAAAGTGTCAAGATAGTTCACACTGATTCCTATCTCCAAATGGAAGAGCCAACCATGGCATGCTTGCATGATAATTTTTTAAGTTTTCCTCTGCACGGTCAAATTGGAAAAACATAATCTCAAAGGCCTTTCCTTTCCTCATGAGCTCATCATAAATCTAAACAAGCTGTGCAATGAACTCTTTATAGGGGCCACACCTAAGCACTGAGAAATACATACCCACGATTTTCCCCACAAGCTCCATTACTAGGACCTTCTCTCCATTGTTTATGATTAATAAATCTCGTTCCTCATTGCAGAGAAATGACGTCAAATTCTAGTGGGATTCATTCACAAAAGTGGCAACCTTTACATTCTCATATAGTTCATCCATTATGTGTCTATTTATTCTTGTTTGTGTCAGAGACCATATTGTGACTGGTGTTGATTATCCAAACGATGATTCGGATGGTGTTGACTATCCAAACGCTAGTGTGAACTAGCCCTCACCTTCAAAGTATGACTTGGTGATGAAGGGATTCTTTTGATTTCCTTATTTAAGCACAATTTGGTTTTGGTGGAAACTCTCCTCCAAGCATACCGAGATGTCCTTCTCTATCAATTCTTACATTATTTCGTTCACAAAATTATTTATTTCTTCGAGAGTGTTGCTCATATTTTCCATAATTTTCGTGTTTTTAAGAATGATATTTTCCATCTTGAATGCATGTGCTTTTGTATTTCGCCAATATTTTCTCTTTGATACCACTTGGAAGCTTAATACTTGATATATATAAAATATATATTTGATATTGGATATTTTTTATTCAATGCTTATTCAAATGTACAACATGTATAAATCCACGTACATGAGTAGAGTAATGTCTAAAAAGATGTGACTTTACATTGAAAGTAATAATTATTACATTAATGATTTCATTAATAATTAATAACATTGTAATATACACAAGGTATATTACAAACTCCCTAATATTAGTGAACTTCTTTTTCCTTCACTTTTAAAAACACATGTTTTCCTACTTTAAAATCTCTAAACACTTTATTCTTTTCTACATAACTTTTTTTCCTATCCTAGGTAGCCTTTAAATTTTGCTCGATATTTGTCATCTTCTCTTCCATTTCCATTAAAAAATATGGCCCAACAACCACTTTTTTTGCTGGATTATCCCAACTTACTAGTGTGTTACACTTTCTTCCATACAATGCTTCAAATGGAGTAATTTTTAATGAGGCCTTATACACATTGTTGTATGCAAATTCCACTAAGTGGATATAATCCTCCCACTTTGATGGTTGATCCATCACATACATCCTGAGCATGTCCTCAATTATTCTATTATTCCTCTCTATTTTCCCATCTGAATTTCGGTGATATGTTGTACTGATATTTAGATTTGTCCCAAATCATTTGAACAAACCCTTCCAAAAATTGGCAGTAAACTTTGTATCTCTATATGAAAATATTTCCTTAGGCACTCCATGTAGCCTAGAAACTTCTTTCATGTAGATCTCTGCAATATTTACTTCCTTATGTGTTTTCTTCACTGGAATAAAATGTTTCCTTTTTTAGTTTATCCACCACCACCAAGATGGAATCACGTTGCTTCACTAGTCTGAGAAGATTAGTAACAAAATCAATTGTAACCACTTCCCACTTCCATTCTGGAATGAGAAATGGCTGCAATAACTTGTTTGGATGCCTATGATCTGTCTTCACTTTTTGAAACTCTAGACATCTGGCTATATAATTAACCACTTCTTTCTTCATTCCTAGCCAAAATTATTGCCTTCTTATAGCTGCAATTGTCTTATGATATCCTGGGTGTCCAACATATGGCACATTATGAATTTCCCTCAACACTTCATTTTTCATCTCATTGGAATTTGGCACATACACTTTTCCTTTGTACATGAGAATTCCATCATCCTTAAACTCAAAATAATTAAATTTATGCTGAAAAATTACCTTGTTGTAATGTTTGCCCACTTTAAAATCTTCGAACACTATGTTCTTGTTTGCATAACTTTTCTTCCTATCCTGGGAAACCTTTAAATTTTTCTTGATATTTGTCATCTTCTCTTCCATTTCCTTTAACAAATTTGGCCCAACAACCACTTTGTATGCTAGATTATCCCAACTTACTAGTGTGCTACACTTTCTTCCATACAATGCTTCAAATGGATTCATTTTTAATGAGGCCTGATACACATTATTGTATGAAAATTCCACTAAGTGGATATAATCCTCCCACTTTGATGGTTGATCCATCACATACATCTTCAGCATGTCCTCAATTATTCTATTATTCCTCTCTGTTTTTCCATCTGACTTCAGGTGATACATTGTATTAAGCTTTAGATTTGTACCAAATCATTTGAACAAATCCTTCCAAAAATTGGAAGTAAACTTTGGATCTCTATTTGAAAATATTGCCTTAGGCACTCCATGTAGTCTAGAAACTTCTTTCATGTAGATGTATGCAATATTTTCTTTCTTAAGTGTTGTGTTCACTGGAACAAAATGTGTTTCCTTAGTTAATTTATCCACCACCACCATGATGGAATCATGTTTCTTCACTATTCTAAGCAGATTAGTAATAAAATAAATTGTAACCACTTCCCACTTCCATTCTGGAATGAGCAATTGTTGCAATATCACAGTTGGATTCCTATGATTTGTCTTCACTTTTTGAGACTCTATACATTTGGCTATATAATCAACCACTTCTTTCTACATTCCTGGCGAAAAATATTGCCTTCTTATAGCTGCAATTGTCTTATGATATCCTAGGTGTCTAGCATATGACACATTATGCATTTCCCTCAACATTGCATTTTTCATCTCATTGGAATTTGACACATATATTTTTCCTTTGTACATGAGAATTCCATCATCCTTCAACTCATAATAATTAAATTTATGATAAAAAATTACCTTGTTGTAATGTTTCTTTTGTTTTCAAATAATGTTGATATGAATTTGATGTTGCAATAATTCTATCTTTCATATCAGTCATGTACATGTTGATGACAACAACATGCTTCTCGTGTGCTCTTATATTGAGTGCATCATCCACTTGATTTTATTTTCCTTTTATGTGCTTAATTTCAAACTCATATTCACTTAGAAATTCCATCCATCTAGTTTGTATGGAATTTAATGTTGGTTGTCCTAACACAAATTCAGTGTGTTACACTTTTTTCCATACAATGCTTCAAATGGAGTCATTTTTAATGAGGCTTTATATCCATTATTGTATGTAAATTACACTAAGTGGATATAATCCTCCCACTTTGATGGTTGATCCATCACATATTTTTATAGCAATTTTTGCCAAACTCTATGCATCTTTCTTTGATGGTATTCCCTTTCCCTCTACAGACTCAAATCCCCCATTTTTCTCATTCCAAAGTCAAAAATTCAAAATTTTGTACATATACGCAGGAAACAGTTAAACAAATTGTGTATATGAAGGTTTCTCCATTACAACCCACGTACATATGGTTTTATGCTAAAAAATTAAAAAGAAAAAGTCAGGTTTCTATACCATGTCACGAGATCCATGATCCTTGACCTTCCATATACTAGAAATTCTCTGAACCGACTCTTCAAGTCCATTTGGAGGCTATAAATTGAGCCATATACAAGCCTTTAATTAATTTAGGATTGAGAGTGTTGGCACAAGCCTATTTTGGGAAAAATGATCTATTTTTGGAGAACGTGTATTAGGAGGAAGAAAAGAAGCATGCAAAAAAAGAAGGAAAAGCAGCATATAGGAGGAGAAGCAACGTGGCATGGATGAAGACATTCCTAACTATGATAGGTTTAGGGTTTTTGACAAATATTGTAATGGCTATAAGCCTATAATGTAGTATAAATAAGGACCTAGGAGGTCTAGGTTGAGGGTGGTAAGGTAGTCAATTGATTATTGAGAGTTAGTTGCTTGGGAAGCTATTGATTGTAATAAGTTTTGTGGTAGAGTGAAAGAAGCTAGTCTTTGAGGGTTAGGTCATAGGCTGAGGATCCTGGTGTGATTTAGTCAGCCTTCCCAAAGGGTACTTACCCTCATTTTGATTGTATTAGTAAAGATGTAATGCGTGAAACACAATATTTTAAAACATAATAAATAAAAGTGCAGAGAAGCCATATCTTTGTGGATGTAGCCCCAGGACGGGGTGAAACAAAGTAAAACATTGTGTTCTATGTGATTGTTAATGAAAGTTTTACTATTCTTTTACTCATTAGATCAAGAATAAATAGTTAATACTAGTTATAGCAACATGCATGCCTAAGTTTAAATATGAATGAATCCTAGAAGTAGATGAATGATTATTGATAATGATGCACAAAGAAAATAATCTAAACACAATACCCACTGATTCCTAGACTGGAAACACCTGATTATTGCAGTCCCCCATAAAAGCTATCTCGGATGAGACTTTGTTGTGCACCTTGTGCGCAACATTGCCTTCTAGTTTACCAAGAGGGATGATAGTTTTGATGGTTTTGTTGGAAACTTATTTGAGATTAGAACCTGAGTCAGCCCAAGAAGTAAACCAACAAATGGTTCTGTTGCTGGATGGAACTACACGAGATTGAGTGGACGTGATCTATGGAAGAAAAGCGAGGAGGATGAAAGCATAGAAGGGAATGTTCAGGCCATTGAGTACAACGAAGATAGAGATCCAAAGATGGTTGTGGACAAAGGAACTTGAGTTTGCACAGAAGGAAAACAAAAAAAATAAGCTGTCACGATGTAAATATCTCAACACATACATGTTTAACGACTTGCATGAGGTATTTTTCTGTAATTTTCCACATCTATTGCATGAGTGGTTATTGAGGTTAAAGGAAAACCACCCTATGAATCGGATTAGACAGCTAGAGTGGCATCCTATGGAGATTGCGTAGTTACAACAAGTTGATAACAAATTCACGCGCACAATAGATTTCTGGTTAGACAATATTTTTGCACTATTTATCACCAAATTTGTAGTAGATATCGCGAAATCCTACACTGCTGTAGAGAAGGATTTTATGAAGGGACCCAGAGGTAGGTACATCAAATTGTTGTATACTTCAATCAATATTTTATTGTATGACAAAGGTGTGATGACCATGGAATTAGACAACTAAACTTCCCTGCATGCATGGGGGAAGGGGGGAAGCAATGACAAGAGATTGAGATATGGACAGGGAGATGGATAAGAGAAAGAAGAAGGAGGCCATGGACCCAATCATGATGGAAGAGGACCAGATAAAGTAGATAATGGAAAAATCTAGAAAGACGTGTATCAGAAGATCTTACCAATACAAGATGAATAACAAGAAGAGATCCATAGCCGATAAAGAGGGCTTGGCGAGCGATGAAGAAGAGGTAGAGGATCTCCAGACTGTGGAGAAGATTGAGGAAATCCTTTGCACAACATGCGAAAGGAAAACAAGAGGTATAGGGTTAGGAACAGAAGGTAGAACTCCAATCCATATCACCGTCAGTGTGGAACCTACAACCTCATGTGTGACTAATACACCCGAAAGTACACCAACGTTTAGACAAATGAATTTTAGTGGAAAAAGGGAAACATGACAGGGGTCCAATCAAGGAAAATCAACTAGGGGAGAAAGTTCAGGAAGTAACAGTCAATTATACACATTGTGCGGAGGTATTAGTTCAACACAATTCAAAATGGCAAGACAAGATCACATGATTAGATTACCAAAATTTCGAGGAGAGGCATCAAAGGACCCTAAAAATAATTTATTCATCTACGAGAAGATATGGGAAGAAAAGCATATCACATATGAGGATACAAAGCTCATAGAGTTATCTATCACACTAAGAGACCATGCGCTGGATTGGTACATGATTCTGGATGTAAACAGTCCATGGGGAGTGACAAAGACTATCGCAGACATGAAAAAACTATTGGAAAATGAGTTTCAAAAGCCAAGCTTAGAAGACCAGTACATTAATGAAATGATTCAAATTAGGAAGAAACTAGGTGAGTTTGTTTGGGAGATTGATCAGAGGTTCAAATGTCTGAAATGCAAGCTGAAATATTCAATTACTGAAATGCAACATAGGCACTTATTTGTGAACTCATTGTTACCACACTTAAAGTATCCTTTGAGACAAAAAAATTTATTTCCAAACTCAGGCAGGGGCTCTGCAAGCACCTTGCAAATGGAAGAGAACTAGTATTAGCAGACAGATCCAACAATAGAGGAGCTGAAGGAGGATTTGTAGAATTTGACATTTCAACTTAACCAGAATAAGGGAAAATAGAGATGAGAATTTT
Source organism: Picea glauca (assembly GCA_000966675.3). Taxonomy (NCBI): domain Eukaryota; kingdom Viridiplantae; phylum Streptophyta; class Pinopsida; order Pinales; family Pinaceae; genus Picea; species Picea glauca. Next base: position 1,039,232 of record JZKD02S1123489.1, on the reverse strand, counting down.
TTTGGTGTACACTATGCAGGACAGAAGGACATCATAAGAATGAATGTTAAAAAATTTCATAGTACTTGGCAATAGGGGTGGCGAACCCCTTGCCAATAGGAGGAACATGGTGCGAGATTTGTAAGATGCATGGGAATGATCCATATCATTGTATAATGATGCATAAGTATAAGAAAATACTAAAAATTTCATATTGTAACTTTGGCAAATCAGTGGGTCATGATGATAAGGATTGCAGAACATTGGAACTGATGAGAGAAAGAACTTCAGACTCATATAAGGTGCAAGAATAAATGATGGCAGGGAAATATGCACCTCATTTAAAGTAGGTTCCACCACCATTCAACCCATCACAACGGCAGTACAACAATGTGCATCCACAATACAACAACATGCAACCACAGTATAATCTTGTGTAGTATAACCAAGTACCTAAATACAACACACCGCGAGGAGATTGAGGTGGATACATAGGTGGAGGATGAGGCATAGGAGGATTTGGATGAGGCAAAGGACCATTATTATTCCACAAATGTCAATAACTAGGAAATTATGCAAGGGGTTGCCCACTTCCACCTGTGACATGTCTATACTGTTGCATAGTAGACCATGACATAGAAGACTACCCAACACTCTTGGGAAAGATTCAGGAAAAAAGGAACCAGAAAAACCAGAATGTCCAGTGGCTTTTTGCAGAATCCAGGGATGATGGAAAAAACATCAATATATTCACTCGAGGAGGAGCCAAGATAGGATCCGACACACCAAAATAAGATCCATCTCAACACCAATGGGTAAAGAAGAATATTGAGCCACAAAATCCATTTGACGCCTGGAAAGAAAAGGAAACATTTAACGAGGCTATATAGGAGCTTCTCAAGAAGAATGTTGTGTCTACATCATTTGAAACACATAGATAGAAAGGAATTTAGATAAAAAAACAATCAATCATCTCCATACAAGAAGAAGGATAAGCAGAGAATTCAGGCTAAATGCCAACATTGGGGATTTCAACATGGGAGATATTATACTGGATTTAGGATCTGAAGTAAATTTCTTTCCTAAGAAGACATGGTAGTGTATGGGAGAACCCAAATTAGACTACTCACTTGTCCAATTGAAACTAGAAAATCAACACAGAGTGTTACCAATTAGAAGGCTTAAATGTGTGACAGTAGATTTGGATGGAGTGCGCACTATGGAAGATTTTGAAATAATAGAGATAGTATATGGAACAACATCTTACCCATAATTACTTGGATTGTATTGGGAATTTGATAACTAGGTTGTGATCATCCTGAATACAAGGGAAATGACATTTGAATTAAGTGAATATAGAGTTATTGCACTATTAGATCCTTCAGAAGGAGAAAGGTTTGTAGAGGTGACTTGTTTGGACCTAGAAGAAATAAATTGGTTGTACAGAACCAATTTGCAAGAAAAGGATTATGTCAACCCAACTGCAAATGGGGTACTCAGTTGGAGAATCATTACATCACGTGCTTCAGACTCAGACACAGGTTTGGAAAATTGGAAGCATAGACTACATGAAGTCTCCACAAGAAGGTGTGCAAGAATAGACTGGGTAGTAAGGTGGGTTGGTACAGAGATAAGAGAACCCCTTAGTTTTCATGGGTTGAACGAATTAGAGGAATTATTGAATATTATGAGGAGGAAATGTTGGAAATTATAGGTTCTTAGCTGTAGATATTGCACTCAATGCAACACCTGCAAGGTGGTGGGGTGCACACAAAGAAACAATTCAGGACTGGTATCAATGTAAATGACTACTATGCATTAGATTTGGTGCATAACAGGGGAGAACTACAATGAAAACGTATGATGGGAGAGGAACACCAGTTGAACACTTGGAGAAATTACGAACACAATGGATGATGACACCACAAGAGGAATGGCCTCATCACTTCATTCATACACTAGAAGGGATTCCAGGGAACTGGTACATAGACCAGGAAATGCCCAGAGGCACTACAGAATGGACATGATTACAACAAATTTTTTTATTAACCTTCTCATTCGAGCATGAGAACCCCAACATTGATTCAGCTCTGAAGATGATAAGTGGAGTGATATTTTTTTATGAACCAAAGGTTGAAATCATAATAGAATATCAACAATAGAACAGATAGACAGTCAAAGAGTTACTCACATGTTATCATGTCCATTCAAGATGTTATCATGTTATTATCAAGATGAAGTGCCGCATGAAGATGATCCACGCAATATTCAAATCACCAATATTGAAGGAGAGAGAGAGGTGGAAGGTCCATGTTTGGAGTCCAAGATATTTGTTGCACGAATAAAAGTTACAAAATTCAACATTGGGACAAACAACAATCCTAAAATGGCAAGTATTGGAGACTACTGGGATGAGCAAACATTAGAAAGGATAACATAGTTACTACACAGATACAGTGACTTGTTTCCAACAACCTTTACATAGATGAAATGTATATCAGGGGAGTTAGGTGAGATGAAGATACTCAAACCCGAGGAAAGACATGTTATAAAGAGACCTTACATGATGAATACATGTTGGAGTTTGTCAAAGAATGTTGAAAAACATTTTGATTATGAGATGATGTGGAAGATCCCTCCTTACATCTTTTAAAACTTTCTTAGAACCACAATTATTTGTTATGAACTTAATGAGAGCAAGATCATTTTAATCCATGTGCATAGTTTTGTAAATGTTTAGATAAACATTGAAACAAGACAAAAAATAACCACCCAAGCACCAAAACCATTCACCATGTAAGATAATTTCAATCACACATGATGCTCCATAGACCTACTTATTTCAATTTTGGGACAGGTCTACAACAAGTGAATAGTATCACCATTATCTATTATGAACTTAATGATAGCATGATCATTTTAATATATGTGGATGTTGTAGTAAATGTGTAAATGGTATTGAAACAAGACACAAAATAACCACCCAAGCACCAAGATCATTCATAATGTAAGATAAATCTCCATCACACATGATTTTCCATAGACCCCCTAAGTCTAATACAAGTAAAATAATGTTTTTATTTAATTAACGTGTGAAATTCAACATTTCTTGAGAAAAACATATCTCCGTATTACAACCTTATTTATCTCCAACCTTACATAAATGGATTTTCAACTCATATATCTCTTAAGCCTCCCATGAAATAGTCTTATTCAACATCCAAGAGAATTTTCATGTATCTCTTAGGCCTCCCAAATATTCTTCTTCAACTTCCAATAGAATTTTCATGTATCTCTTAAACCTTCTAAATAGCCTTATTCAACTTCCAAGAGAATTTTTATATATATCTTAAGCCTCTCAAATAGCATTCTCAAATAGAATGTTTGACATGACACCTAAATGGCTCAACGTATTCTAATACAATTATGAAGATGGGCATTATAATCATATATGCAAATTTCTATGACACCTAAATGGCTCAACTCATTCTAATACAATTTTGAAGATGAACATTATCATCATATATGAAAATTGCAATAACACCTAAATGGCTCAAATTTTGAATATGGACAATATCATCATATATGGAAATTGCATGACATCAATTATCACCAATACTACACATACCCTTCTTCACATCAATACTAATATAAATATTTGTTTGTTTTATAAAGTGAACTCACTTATTTTAGTGTCTTTCAAAAGTGAGATATAAATAAATAAAATTATTTCTTTACCACCTAGTGGGGTTTAGTTTTTGATCCATTATATTAAGAGACTAACCTTTCACTACTACTATAACAACATATGGAGGGGTATACAATGATATTGAGTTTGAGGTCGAGGTCAAGCCAATATTTTTGTTGGTTTTCTTATATGTTTTGATTTTATATTTTGATAAGTCATAAGTGTTTTGGTTGTGTTCAACAAATAATCTATTTTTTCTCTTTTCTTTTTGACAATTTGATTGAGCCTAATAATTAAGAACATGTGTTTTCTCGTTTAAACTTATGAGTTCAAATCTAAAGAAATAAGTATATACACCTCCATAGAATATTTCACAAACACAATGTCAAACTTCACATATTAAGTTCTCTTCTAATGGTAATTGATGCACATTGCTATGATAATATAGAAAACACCAATGCTACCTTTAATTTTAGTAACCCACATGAGGATATTATGAAACTAGTTATAGTAACTATGGTTTCTACGCAATCATTGTTCACATATGGATTGCATGTTTGTGACCTATATATATGCACTTTTCTAAGTATTACGAGTTGACTAATGTGAAATACAAAAAAATATTACTACCTCCAATGCCATTATTCGTTAAGGGTGAAATTTTAACAATCAAAACATCTTTTATTACATGGTGGATTAACAACCATTTCAAAATCATCCGTTATTAAAATTATAAAATTGTTAAAATTAAAATTTCATCTAATTATTTAAGATTATTTAAATTATAAAATTGTTAAAATTAAAATTTCATCTAATTATTTAAGATTATTTATCATTTATGTAACAAATGATTAATAATATAAAAAGAAAGGTGTAAGGGTTGGCCTGGTACCAACAACAACCTCATCCTTAGCCAATGTGAAGGGAGGAGTGACATTGTTTTCCCACACACAATGCCGAAGAGATACCAAAGAGATAGCTTAATGGGTTCTACCTTTTCTACAAAAAAAACATAATACCTAGAGTGGTCACGAATTCATTTTCAGTAAGTCCTATGGAGTTACTCGTTGATATTTTGGTTGGTGAATAATATTGTCTTCCTTTTAGATATAAGAGAAGGGAGAATTTCTCAAGTGATAGCAAGGTACCGAATTCTTCTCTTAGAACACTTATTACACGAACAAATAAATGAAATCTTATTTTTTGAAATATATATGATAAAATTTAACTAGTGATAGCAAGGTACCAAATTCTTCTCTTAGAACACTTAATACACGAATAAATAAATTAAACCTTATTTTTTTGAAATATATATATATATAATCAAAATTTATTTAATATTAAAATATTATAAAAATGATGTTTAAATTATGGCCCTAAAATGATTTATACAAGAAGGCCATGATGACTTAGTTGAAGGTAAAAAGGTATCATTGAAAAATCGCTAAGGCTATGATTACTTAGTTGAAGGTAAAAGGGATATGAGGCTATGATTACATAGTTGAAGGTAAAAGGGATATGACCATCATCACTTAGCTCAAATAAATTTTCATGTAAATAAAAGAAATGGATTTGGGTAAGGAAATAGAAAGGGAGGTTTTTTATAACAGTTTGAAAAATCTTACACTTTGTTTCTCAAGGTTTAAACAGGTTTTTAGAAGAAAAAAAAGTCATTGTTATTAATCCATGTAAAATTGAAAATTACATCTCGTTAGATGGTGAATTAATTACAAATTTAAAATTAAATCATTAATGTCTTTTTCTTTTAAATTATTGTAGTTTTAAATGATTGTAATTGATGATTGATTACTTCATCAACTCACACATCCATTTCAACAACAATTAGTTTGCATGCATGTCCAACGACATTGATGATTCAATATGTGTCTCTTCGTCTTCTAGTTGATCATTAACAAGAATAGATTTGTCTTTCACATTCAATTATATAACTTATTTGGAACCGAAACATAATGGAATAGGAACCTAAGTATCCTTGAGAAAATGTATAAATATAAGTAATTTCATAGAGAATGGGGTTTTGATTGCTTCAATTTGTTAAACCCATATTTCTCTTTGTTATGTATTTGAGTCCATTGACTCAATTCACCTTTGTTTTAGGTTCTTTCCTATAAACTTTGAAAACTGACCTTCAAAGACTACTTATCAATATATTGTAGTTTTTCTATTTAGGTTTTTCTCATATCAATTCATATCAATTTTTGGATTAAATTTTGGTGTGATCAATATTGTTATTTTGTTTTACACAATCCTATTGTTTACTATCTAATACTAGCATTATATTTAATAATTACTATATTTATTATTAATAATTTTTATGATGATGATAGTTATTTTCCAATGAGATTAATTTGGTTTATTTGATCCTAAGAAAAATGATAATGAGTTAATTGGTTTGCTTTAGTATTTTATTTCTATGCTTGAAAAGACTCAAGATAAGTTTTCTCTACTCTCAGAAGTTTTGATGAGTTAACATGTTAGGAAGGTTGGTAGTGTTACAAATATTTTGAAATTGAAATCTAATGCAGGGATATGCAAGACATTCTAAGAGTATTTTTTATCCTCCAACTTCTTAGTATCACAAATATGACAAATTCTTTCATCCAAGTGCATTTTAACAATTTTCTAACATCCAATTTCACTAAGAGCTCTTCATATTTGCTCTTGTTTTAATAATACTATTTTTCTTCTTTAAACTAACTACAACAAAAAYATATTTTTGATTTTTTAATTAAGATTAATGATTTTTTTTAATATAGTCCCCGAGGTGTAGGACAGTCGGTGATGGAGTGTGTTGTTAAGCCACTCCGTGTTGTTAAAGTCACCGGTTCGAAACCTGCGGGGACGAAAAATCCAACCATGTTAAGGGTTGGTGTGGCTCAGGCCGAGTGCCCCTGAGTCGCAGTTTCTCAAGCCACAGGTTAATAAAAAATGATTTTTTTAATATATTAATTTCTCTTATCATATTTCTTTACTCATTACAATTTTGGTTTAAATTTAAATGTAATAATATTTTTTAATGGTATTAATATTTTGCAAAGTGAAAATTTCCTTTATTTTCCAATATTGAATTAGAAATTTAAGGTTTTTATATCAACCATGATGATGATGATGCAAAGTGAAAATTTCCTTTATTTTCCAATATTGAATTAGGAATTTAAGGTTTTTATATTAATCTCGATGATGATGACGATGACGACGAAGATGATGATGGTGGTGGTGGTGGTGGTGGTGGTCCACTAAAACCTAATTGATCTATGGGACCTTAAGAAGGTAAGGGATTATTTGGAATTCTTTAGAATTTTATTTATATGCTCTAAAAACATCAGGAGAAGAGTTCTAAGATCACCATAGTTTTGTTGAGTTAAAAGGTTATGAAGGTTCTCACTGTGACAAATATTCTTTTGAAATTGAGATCTAATATGGGTATATGTCGAACATTCTAAGAGAAAGTGATTTTCATCTTCAAGGTTTTGAGTCTCACAAAGGTGAGAGACTCTTTCTTCCGATGGTGTTCTGAGAATTCACTCACCCCCAATTTTACTATGAAGTTCATGATTTTTTTTTCTTATTTTAGCAATGCTTATTTGTTCTTTACATTTGTTAAAACATAGAGACATTTTTTACCTTCTAGATTAAGATTGATTACCTCCTTATGATATCATAATTTTCTTTTTCCTTAATACCACATTTTATCCTTAAATTTTAATATATTAATATTTCTTATAAACTTAAAAAAATATTAAATTTCATATCAAAATTATTACATATTTATTATTTAAATTATTTAAACTATAATTTTTTTAATAAATACCTATAACATCGAAGAGTAGCAAAATATTTAATATTTAGAAGACATATGATATTTTGCAACGCATCGATCTCACATTTTCCAAACCTTAGCAAATGGATGTCACGTTTTCCTATAGTTTTACAAATGGATGTCATAGGTCGATATTAAATCGGAGGAGAATTATTATAAATATTATGAATTTTTGAACATATTAATTAAATATTTATAAACAATGTATTTAATTTTTTCAAATTTTAACACTAAGTATTAAGTATTAGGTTGCAAAGCATCCAATGATATTTTATTTTTTTTAATTTTAGCTAGCACTTCAAGTATTAGGTTATAAAGTATTTTTTTTTTCATTAGAAGTGTTAAATGCCCATCCTAGGGACACAAGTCTCGAACTGGTGATCTCTCCCTATACCGAAATAGTGTGCACACCTCTTACCATCTGTGCTATCCCATGGAACTAGTTACAAAGCATCTAATGCTTTGCATGTGAGGTGTATTTCATTGGACATACATCTTGATATTCAAAGCATTCAATGCTTATAATTGGATAAGCAACACTAAGCATCTGACTAGAGTATTGAATATTCTGCATGTTAGGGTGTGTCTATTTGGACACACACTCCCAATTGTAGTTTTTTTTGGGATTTGGACATATTAATTAAATATTTTTAAACAATATCTTTAAATTTTTATTTTTATTTTCAGTGAGCAGCACTTAGTTACAAATCATCCAATGCTCTACATATTAGGGTAGGTCTTATTTAACACACAGCAAGGCATGCAGAGCATTCAATTCTTGTAACTGAGAAATTACATAACATGATTACACCAAACACATGATTACACCAAACATTCAATACTCTGCATGCTGGAAGTGTGTCTCTTTGAACACACTCAGACATGCAAAACATTGAATGCTTATAACTGGAATTCTTATAACTAGATGAACTAGTATTAAACACCAAACAATTGATTACAAAACAATTGGACACACTCCCACATGCAGAGATTGAATACTTATAACCGAGTGCTTACTGCTCCCCAAATATTCTATGGAATCATTCAAATTCAAATGACATTTTTCCGTCTTCCTGCGACTATTAGATCTACATGAGTAAATCCTTCCAAATGCGCCTTAACAGCTAAATGAATCTTCTTTAAACATAAAGTATACGCGAGATTATTATAATAGCTATATTATAAATTCGCAATACTAGCATAATATTAACTCTTTACAACTAAGGATGAATGGTGAAGAGAAACTTTCATACTTCATATGTAGCATGTAATTAACAAAAATTATAAGATCGTGGAGCAAATGGTTATAACACGATTTATAAAATCTGGGAGGGCTTGACTTTGATTGCTGTAACATATGATTCTGGCCAACAGATTGGATCGCACTATGGACATAGTTCCATTCTAGCTGTGAATGCGGTATTGGTGATGTTAAAATCGCAAAATACTAGGGTTTGAAAAAGTTGAATGCGGTATTGGTGATGTTAAAATCGCAAAATACTAGGGTTTGGAGAAGTTGAATGCGGTATTGATGATGTTAAAATCGCAAAATACTAGGGTTTGGAGAAGTTGAATGCGGTATTGATGATGTTAAAATCGCAAAATACTAGGGTTTGGAGAAGTTGAGAAATTGAAATAGTTACACGTATCAGAATTTCTGAATTCGAGTCTAGATGACATTCAGGTATATATTTTTTTTGGTTGTCCTACAATCTGGTGCATCTCCATACAAATTTTCAGATAATTATTCCAGATCTAGAAACAATATTCAGATGTAGATAATGACGATAAAGAATGATAAGCACAGGGTCGAACAGACAACGAATAAAAGAACAACTGCAATGACGAGTTCAATAGCGGGGGCTACACAGGCGTACCAGTTCTCGCAGCTGATGGTCGATCATCATTATGTGATCTCCGGTTCAGCTCCGCCTGTGACAAAAGCAATTACTTCAGATGGATTCATAACGAATTAACGTCATATTAAACATATCCCATGAATCTAAATCATCATGACAGAGTAACAATACCGATTTTTCACTGACCTCTTGGACTGTTTTCAGCATGGGCGTCTTCTTAGTTCCACTGTTATCCCATTCCCAACGGAAGTAAATAGGCGTTGCAATGCCACTTAGAAAGGGTAGGTAAACGGTGAATTTGGTTGTTGGAAGCGTGCATATGACAGCGGGGATGCTTCTCTCTATCAAGTGAACCCAATCTACCTTTTTTTTTGAGTATTTGAATCAATCTACTCCTCTTACTTTGGATATGTGAATGAATGAAGGTCGATTTGCCAACCAGCCAGCCAGCTACAATAGTAACCGTGGGTCTCAGCTAACCCTTCATTCAGGCTAAATATTTTATAAATATATCGGTGGGTATAAACATAAAAATAATCTCGACAAGTAGAAAATTTTGAGCCATTGGCTTCATCGTAGTAATGGAATGGTAGGTGAATTTCCTGTAAATTCGAATAAATGCAAACGGACCATGCACATGACGCGACAGTGTAAATTAAACCCAAACTTAATATCCATAAATCGAATACGATGAAACCATTTTAGGTTCCAAGTATCAGCATTGGGTTCAAAGTTTCTATCCAGTGATAGTTTGGTAAGAGTAGCCATCGAGGGGCACATGAAAATATTGCTGTACGTAGGGCGGTTTATGTGGAATTAACGCGTAGGAGGTGCCTAACTTTCATTCACGCACCCACGTGATTCTCCCACCTCCTTGGTTGTTCAAAATATGCGATCGACGTCAGCATGAAATCTAACCCTACATCCACTGTAAGTCGCATTCCCATTTTGATAGTTGAAAATGGAAGCGACATGCGTCGAGAGAATCAAAACCTAGTTTCTGAATATGCGAGGCAAGGCATCGAGGCATCAATTCATAAAAGGACAGTAGGGATCCTTTCACCTCTTTAACTGTAGAATCCAGTACGAAAACACCAAAAACCCAGTTGCTGAATATGGCAGGCAAGGCAACAGTGACTCAATTCATAAAAGGACAATAGGAGTCCTTTCACCATTTTTACTGAAAGTTAGAAATCAGTGTGAAAACATCTTCACTTCGAAGAAGACATCAATGAGAGTTCGCTCTCTCCAGTGATTGAAAAGACACTAAGCAGAACTATTGATTCCACACCATTGAACCTACCACTCAAAACTATTCATTCATGAATATTCTTGATTTTATTAGCACCATGGTTTACCATTAAGGATTAAACGCTCAGGTTCCAAATAGAATAGTATGTTTTAACCTAATCATTTTAGTGGAAATGAATTTAATGTAACCTAAAGAGAAAATTATAGGCAGACCCAACCTCAAAGGGGAGATGTAAGATGACTAAATATGACCAGGTGCATATGGTGCAGCTGTCACTGGAATAAATCTGGAAATGAGAGGAATGGAGTTAGGGAAGGGTACGAAGGGAAATTAAGTAAATATTATGTTTTTTATTTGGTTATGTTTTTTTTAATGGATACAGGACACTATTGTAGTTTTGTTGTTTTATTTTTTTAATTTAAAAAAAAAATATGCAAGATTTGAATTAAATAATTATATTTTTGTTTTCCAATATATGGTACTACTTAAATTACAAATCTGTTTACAGATATATGGTACTACTTAAATTACAAATCTGTTTACAGATATATAGGACATTGATTTTATGTTACATCAATGTGTGGTTTCATCTTGAAAAAAATAAGTAAGAAGTTTAGAGTTTAGGGTATTATTTAATCTACATATTTGTGTTTATCAATATAGAATATTAATTTTATGTTATATTAATGTTTGGTTTCATCCTTAAAAAAGTAAGTAAGAATAAAAATGAAATAAATAGTTATATTTTTCTTTATCTTGTATATGGTAATGAAAGAATAAAGAAAAAGTGAACCTTCAGCTCAGTTTCTTTTCCAAATATATAAACAATTGTAAAATGAAACAATTATTGATATATACTTATGAGACAAAAAAATAAATGTTCTCATGGTCTCCATAAGTATTACTGTAAAAAATGAAGCAACAAAAAAGTAAATTTAACTAAGATTGTGATGTGCCCCTTGCTTTCAATAGAAAGATGTACCTCCTACTTCACAAGTTGAGCTAAATCCTTCCTTTGAGGTGAGTGTTTAGGTAGAGAATGTATCCAAGTGAGAAGAGAGTCCATTCTCCACAACCACAACCAAATGCAATCTTTAACCCAAAGATGAAACTTAGGTAGGACCAAAATGTAACAAAGAAGTAATGAACTATAGCAAGAACACTTCCTTGAGAAAGGAGGATGGTGGAGACATAAAACTTTATCAAGATCCAAGAGTAAGAACTAAATCTAGAAACTAATCCATGAGAGATATGTTATAGATCCATTTGGTAACATAGTGTTCACCATAGTTAGAATATGCAAAGGGAAATGGAATATTTATGCAATGATTTGTGAGGTGGTGTATCACTAATAATCCATAAATGAAGGGAGTGTTATTCCCCTTTTTTTCAATGGAATTGTCAGTTTTGAATCATTTTCAAACCACAAAAGTTAGACACCAAATTGATTTTGTATCACCAAAAAGAGCTTCTATATATCATTGTTAAATGGAGAAACATTGGATATATGAGACACAAGTACTAATAATTCAAGAGTAAAACATTGAAGTACTAACAATGCAAAATATGAATAGGTGTTTTGACCAAATTTGGCGAGACAATAAAGCATGCTTTCCAAATTTGGGTAGTTCCATTGGTCCCAAAATAGATTTCTAAACCACCTAGAGTGTTATTTAGGGCTATGATAAATGCAAGGTTGCACCAAAAGTGATCAATCTAGTTAGAGAAAGAATCAAATGGGAGAAATGTGGCCAACACTAATCAACTATGAAAAATAAGGGAAGACACTAAGGTTGAAAAAACTGGAAATGCTCATCCAAGGGAAAAGGATAGGGGTTAAAGAAAATGAAACCCTCTCAAGTTTTATGAAAAACAAAGGGATGAGATTCAATGTTCATCAAACTAGGTTGAAGACCCTAAAATAAAATATTCATACCATAGTTAGGGGCACTCAAAATGAAGGCTTCAACATTTGTGATCACACAAAAAAAGGTGTGTAGGAGTCTCTATTGTTGTCCTATGAAAGTCTATGCTTAAAAATGTGAAAGGTGCAAATTCTATATATTACATTCTCCCACATGGACAACTTACAGATACAATGAATCATAGGATATGCGGCATAAAGATTGCTTCATCTAGGCATGGAAGAAAACAAAGAATGGAAATCAAAAAGAAAAATAAGATGGAAACATAGTGACAATTGTAAGCCAGTTTAAGAAGAATATGAAAACACAAGTGGTACATAAGTGATGGGAACCAAAAAGGGAGAAAGTTTGGGATGTTTCTTGTGTGACAAAGGTAGTAAGCCATAATGTATCATCATGAGGGGAGAATTGTTGTGTGATGTATCTAAATCCATCAAGCAACATCAATGACCCTCTCACCCTTGAAATGGCATGGGATTGACTTGCATATGTTTCTTAGGTACATGCAAGTAGGAAAGCAAGCAATGAAGGAAAATAGAAATGAACCATCAATAGATCACATAGTTAATAATCTAAAATTTAAAAATCAATTAATCACAAGTCAAAGAAGGGAATGAATAGTGTTATGGAAGTGCATGGTTTTCTTATGACAACATATATGAAGAATTTAATTATCTGATCTATCAAAAAAATCATATGAATAATACCTAATATATGAAAAGAAAATGTGTTAAGTACAAAGTACTTGACTATTTAGGAAGTTATACTTTCACTTACTTAAGAGTATTGGTGTGATGTGCTACAAAATCATATTAATGGTTACTCCTATAAGAAATTCTAAGGTTTCCTATCCAATATATACTTGTTTAAAACAACTAGCACAACTACATGCATTAACCTCATCTTTTAGTTTCCCAAGAACATGTATGATAATGCATGAGGAAGAAAGCAACGATGGAGAAAGATGAGTAGGCAAAGGGAACAAGGGTATAACTACAAACCTCCCATGAATTATTGCATTGTAGAACAAGTGGGAGGGAATATGAATAAAGAGCGACAAAAAGGCTCCTATATGTAAGGAATCATCAAAGGTATCAATGAAAATAGAATAGTAGATAGTAATAATGCTTGTTGGTGGTATAAAATAATTGATGATATTAATCAAGTAACTAAATGGGTCCATAAAATTCCAAGTGGCTACCAAAGGCCCTAGGGTGCCCTAACTTCCTACATTCCTATGGAAGGTAAGCATAAGTGATTTATATATGGTCGTGGATATTCCATGGGGTTTTTTCTAAGTGAACCTATAAAATAGCATGTTCATTCGTGGGATATTAAAGCATACCCCTAATTTCACTATCCTCCCAATATGGATATCCAATTTTAAAACTCCCTGTTTTTTCTAGATATGAAGGCATCCGTATTTTTTCATTAAATTTTTAATACCAGCTTTTATTTCTACCCTTAGTACATAGACAAGTCAAAACTCTTATAATCTCACAAATAAAAAAAATAACAAAGAAAAAGAAAATAAGTGCACTCACATCCCAACATAGGGATGTGCCACATCCCAACATAGGGATGTGCCACTATAGTAAGATAGCCTTGGGTTCAAGGGCTTGGTGTTATACTACTTTCACCTATCTCTTTAGTCTAATACATGTCCATGCGTTCCATGAGGAAGGGGTTTACATATTTGGATATATATATTTGTGGACCTATGAATATGATTTTCCTCAAGTTGTAACTCTTTGTGACTTAGATCTCTAATCTCATGGACATTTTAAGAAAAATGTCTATCTATCTATCAAGATTTTCTTTGCAATAATTGTAACACACCCGATCCCTAAGTATTCTTTTAAGGGATGGGGCATCATAATTTTACTTTCCTTAAATATCTTGAATCCTATTTCTAGGATTTCCATCCTCTTCTGCTCTCCATGAGCTTTCCAATGATTGCTTCCATGCCCAAATCCGAGCTCTGGATTCCAAGTTATGGCCTTTCAAGGTTCTTCAGGAGTTATTGGTCAAAGGACCACATGGAGCCCATGTAAGCCCGTCTTATTCATACCATCCCAAGTTCCCCGAAGTCCCAAAGATTCCCTAGCATTCCCACTTCCATGGTGGAAGTCCATCCACCGTCCACTCTAAAAACGAGACTTGCTCCTCATTTAACACATAAGCTAAAGGGAAGTTCGTCGTTTGGCACTTCAATGCTGAACACACCCCTTTTTTTTTCCCATGCGCCTAACTTTTAGAGTCCCGAAATCATAAACTCCTGAAGGAGCCTGAAATCTTTCCATGTGGCTATGGCCTTTGGCCTTTTTCGGATTATCAATGACACTGCACCCCAATCCTCCAGATTTCCTAAGTCTTGGACTCCTGAAGGGTCCACCCTTACATGTGGTGGCATATTAAACGTAGAGGTAAGGACATCTGCACCCTGAGTACTCCACCCGCCAATAGGCCAAGCGAGTAGGTGATAGGGGGTGACACGCGACAAGGAATATATGGCACGTGACCTTGTTAGTGGGTGACACATGTCATGTTCTAATGGGCACATAGGGTCTGCAAAAAGTACGAATCAAGATGACACATGGCACGTCCAACGTGGGTCCCCATCTCCCTGGGTGACGACATCATGCCATGTCAATCTATACTGATAACCTTCTAACGCCCTTAGATCTCACGATCGACATGTGCCCACATAGACCCACTAATCTAAGACCTTCGTTACTTTGTAACTTCGACGTTCTCGGGTTCCGTTGTGTGACTCCCTCCTTACTCTCGGAGTGGTCAACGTCAGGCTCACCATGGTCTATATCTAATGGTCATGGGAGATACCGAGACATACTCGTATCTACGGATCTTATCGTGTCATGAATTTGGTGTTCAGAAGTTCTGCTCTCTTACGACCACCTTTCTCACAGAGTGGTCAATGTCGAATTGAACGCATCGTGGATCCAACGACCAGGAAGGATCCCAAAGCATCCATAGATCTACAATTCATGTTAATTCACCACTCTGGCATTTAGGGGTTTTGGTTTCATGACATTTCCGAAGTGGTCTATGTCAGATTAACCTCGATGTAGATCCAACGACCATGGAATCTCTGAAATACCCTCATATATGTGACTTGAGTTACTTTGTGATTGGTAAGTGGGTTAGGGTTTAATAGTGGGATAGATCCCATGGTCATAGTTAGGGGAACCTCCATATGTTGGTCCACCTTGCGGGTAAATGTAACAACAAGTTTCCTTCACCTGGTTTGAGAGTGGTAAGGCCATAACACCCTGGAGCTCCGAAATCCCAGAGTTCTGAAGCTAGAAAAGATTAGCTCCTTTCGGGCCTAGAGCAAGGTTCCCAGACCTTGGTCATATGGATTCTTGGACAAGCCTCAAGGCTACATGCTCAACACTTAGCTACGAGTTGGTTTGAATCATGAACATTATCCCTCGGTAACATAAGTGAAAGGTTTCAAGGACGCACCCTCCTTCCGCAGGGCTCATGTAACACCCTGTTTCCCCCAATCTGTAAAAATAACTATATTGGCCAAGAACTATGGCAAACTCAAACATGTGAATGTTTTATTTGATGGACCTTTTTATAAAAGGTCGATGAATGTAAAATATGTTATGAATATGTGTTGCATGGCTACTAGGAGGGGGATGTGCTAAAAGAGACCATGATGGCTAGGGAGAGGTTGTGGAAGGGACCTGGAATGGTTGCATTAACTTCCACTGGGCCAATACAGTACTGGTTTTTACTTTCTCAAAGATCAAATCACCTCTCTGACCCTGGAATGGATTTCCCATCAGATTGGTAGGTGGGGAGGCTCCTCAGGAGTTAATGAGGGGATGGGGGTGAACCACCCATCCGTAACAGCTCCCAGACTTGACTACGGAAGGGAAATTCGTGCCACAGACAATATTGCAGGAAAAAGGCAAGAGAGGAAGTGTGGTAACGAGGAGAAGAGAGGAGAACGCGTGCGGTGGAGATCGCTGGGAAGAACTGGAGAAACTCTAGAAAAACAGTGAGTTTTGAATAGAGGAGAAGGAGAGTAACCTTCGTCCTTGACTTTCGTTAAGCTGGAAGTAGAAAATTGAACCTCAATCTTCGTGGTCTAGCTCGGGGGTGGCTAGTGGTAAATCCGTTTGGAGTCACTTAGCCTACGGCTGGGTGGAAACAAGCACCCCTCTCAACAGTCGTGTCACACCTAGTGTTTTTTGATAAGTGTTATGTCTTGTATTTTTTAATCGAATGCATGCTCATGTTTATACAATCATAAATGATTTTTGTATGGAAGTGTTTTCCTGTGTTTTGATTTGGAGACAAGGGATACATGCTTATAATTATATGACCATAATCGGTCTATGTATAGAATGAGTAGGATCAAAATATGAGTCTATTCCCTTGAGAATTGTCCTATCTACTTGGATCACGCTATGCCCTGGTTTAATTTCTTAAAGGCACTTCTCTCGGGAAGTTTCCTCGCACTCCAGAGTCGGAGTGAGTCCCTCGAAAGGACTACCATGATAGTAAATCCACGAGTTTACATTAGCCTTACCACCGAATTTATAGCTCGACGAATTAGAAAGACTTTTACTCAGGTCACCAAGACTAGGGATAATTTACCCAAGAACCCTCTGAAAGATCTGTCGGAGATTTATTTCCCGTCAACCTTAACCTTTGCATAGGTAGGAGGGTGGACTTGGAAACATCCTGAAATTCCCAGAGTATCTTGCCCCGTTCATCGGCATTTCGGCATTTCAGCACTCGCGAAACCAAAGGGCAAGACCCTTCGTCGTCGCAAGTTGTGAAGTCTCGGTATGCGAAACTCTGAATTAGCTTAGTGTGAATAGGTTTCAACATTCCGACATTTTGGCATTTCGTCACCTGGGAAACCAAAGGGAAACACCCTTCGTCGTCGCAAGTCGTGAAGTGCTAGTATGCGAAACCCCAAATTAGCTTAGTGTGAATAGGTTTCGGCATTTTGGCAGTTCGACGTTTTGGCACCTAGGAAACCAAAGGGAAAGACCCTTCGTCGTCGCAAGTCACAAAGTCCCGGTATGCGAAAATCTGAATTAGCTTAGTGTGAATAAGTTTCGACATTTCGTCATTTCAACGTTTCGACACCTGGGAAACCAAAGGGCAAGACCCTTCGTCGTCGCAAGTTGCGAAGTCCCAGTATGTGAAACTCCAAATTATCTTAGTATGAATAGGTTTTGTCATTTCGACATTTTGGCACCTGGGAGACCAAAGGGGAAGACCCCTCATCTTTGCGAGTCGCGAAATCCCAGTTCACGAAATTCCGGGAGGATCTGGACTGTCCATCAAAGGAGACGCATGGTGAGTGGTCAGAGTTCGGGGAAAGCTCTGAAACCTCGTAAGCCATTGGATCTCATAGGACAACAAAGGGGTTAAGGTTGAGTTTCCTTCAATGCCCTAAAGCTCAGGAGGGATAGTGACTGTCAGATCCAGATCAACGAGGTTCATTGATCTCCTACATGAATTCCCATATCGAAATTTGGGGATTTAAGTGATAGGATTTCTGGAATCATTGTATCGTGAACTCCTGGTTGATGAAACTCTGAAGAGATCTGGACCGTTGGATCCATATCATTGAGGACCGTCGTATCTCGTACAAGAACTCGCGTATCAGATTTCAGGTTTCGGGGTTCAAAGAGTCGAAATACTCGACTCTCTTGCATTTTGAACTCCCGGTTACCGAAATCCTGATACGGCCAAGATCATTGGATCAGGGGGAGATTCGTAGCCGTCGATCTCAACGAAGGTATAATTTGAGGTTTCAGGGTTTGAGGAGTCGAAGGACTTGAATCTCGGGCATCGCTGAGTCGTGAATTGCGAAAGGCACCTCTTGGCTTGGCTCGGGGTCATAACCGATGATCACATGGAGGTGAAGCCCACGCTTGGTGCTTGAGTTGAACATGACGGGTTTTCAATGAAATAACTGGTGGATTGGTTTAGTGAATGTTCTGACAGGAAGAGCTAGCCTGCGTTAGGGCCTCATAGGAACTTGGGGATTCTATCCCTCGAGAAAAAGGAGAAAAAGGTGAAAAATCTGTTAGGCCATAGTGGGTATGTTACAAATTGGTATCAAAACATGGTTACAACACTTGGCCTTCTTGGGCTCATGGATGAGTTGCACGGGAACTCCATCTGAGGTACTCTTAAAAGGAGTAGCTCTCTTTCCTAACCCCCCTTATCAAAAGCCGAAGTTAAGAATGAAAATTCCTATTGTGTGTATGCATTTGAAAAATATGAATTATGCGCTGATTGTGAATGAATATAATGTTGACTAACAGTAAGTGTTTTTTTTCTTGCACAACAAGTAGATGATCAACCGTGGGAAACTATAATGGTGATGCACCACAAAGTGGGGGATGGCTCCCACAATAGATATGAAGAGTTCGATGAAAGGAGAGAGGTAGAAACCCCTCCAGATCTAGCTGAGACTGTGAGAAGCCTCATTGTCGAACTAAAAGCTACAAGGCTGACAACGAGAGGTTGATAAAATATCAAGAGAAGCAAATGGAGATTAATGCAGTCTTGCTGCAAACCTTATCCGACATACAAAGACAATTGCAGCATGGACCTAACACCAGTCACGCAGACCAACGATAGACAAAGAGAAGTCGAAGCCCGCCTGGGATAAGAAAATGTGGCCCTTTAAGTGGACACACTGGGAGGATCACCTCGAGAAAGGCTCACCCCAGAGATAAGGGACAAGCATCGGACGATTCCTCTAGAAAGGAAACTAGCGACTCGGAGGGATATTCTAGTAGTAGAACTAGTTCTTATTCCCAAAGAAAATGGAAGAAGCGAAAGAATTCAAGAAGGCCAAGCCACCCTCTTTCGATGGTGAAATAAAGAAGGGAGAGGAAGAAGAGGCCTAGCCGCTTTGACTAAAGAAGTAATTCATAGTCCATGACTTCTCGAAAAATTTGAAGGCCTGAGTAACCACTTTCAACCTGAATGGGAAGGCTTCCATTTGGTGGGAAGACCTTAAGAACGTAAAAGCGATTCACAAAGAAGACCTATCTTGGGAACGGTTTGATAAATACCTCAAGAATGAGTATCTATTGGAAAACTATTTCAATGAAAAGACTAAAGAATTCTATGAACTCAATCTAGGGAAATGCACCATAGAGGAATATGTCAGCAAATTCCTCGAATTGTTGAGGTACGTACCCTATATAAAAGCAGAAAATGAAAAGGTGCAACGATTCATCAGTGGACTACCAAAGGACTATCAGAACATGATCGAGTTTGATGAGCCAAAGACCCTAGAAGATACTATCTGAAAGGCAAGATATTGTTATGAACAACTTGGGCATCGAACAGAACCTCGTGAAGGATGGAAGTAGAATAATAGTTTGGGATTCCAGAAAAAGGGGTTTAAATCCCCAAGATTTAAAAACTATAAAAAGGACTCAAGGATGAGCTTTCCAACCCGAAGTGTACACCAGTAGAATGTCCCCTCCGAGAGTGGAAATAAATCTTTTGGATCTACCCTAGGAAAGATTGATAACCCGAAGAGAGAACCCTTAAAATGTTGGGGTTGTGGAGAAGAACATCTACTGAGGGACTGCCTGCACCGACAACAGAACAGTCGGAGAATTTACAATGTTCAATAAGCTACCACCATCAATGACGTGGACAGGAGCATGCCACAAATTTATGAAGCCTTGGATAATAAACAATCTGACCACCAAGCTTCAGTGGTGGAGGTGGAAGGTATGATCACCAACCATCTAGTGTATATTCTAATTGACCCTGGTTCAAATTTGAGTTATATAGCCCCTAAGGTTGTTGATAAGTGTAAATTATAGACACATAAACATGCCAAGACATGGTTGGTATAGTTAGCCACTAGCACCAAAAGAAAGGTAGCGGAGGTCATACCATCTTGCCAATTCACTATGGGTGAATTCCCCACCAAAAAAACCCTTAATGTATTACCCCTAGGATCGTATGACCTGTTGATGGGTATGGATTGGCTAGCCACATATAAAGCTAGATTGGACTGTTACCATAAAACCTTAGAATGTGTAAGTGAAGAAGGAAGAAGGATAACCCTTCAAGGGATCCAAAAACCTATCTCAGTGAGACGAATATCAACCCTTCAAATGAGAAAGTATTGCAAAAAGGGATGTCCACTATATGTAATACAGGTGTTGGAATGAGTTGAAGATGACAAACCAAGACTCGAAGACCACCCCACACTAAGAGAATATAGAGATGTATTTCTAGAAGAGGTATCGGGTTTACCTCCGAGAAGGGACATTGACTTCTTTATAGAACTTGCACCGGGAGCAGTGCCAGTGTCTAGGACACCCTACAGGATGAGCAGACTCGAGCTAGTTGAGCTTAAATTACAACTAAAAGAAATGATGGAAAGAGGCTATATCTGGCCCAGCGTGTCTCCATGGGGAGCACTAATCCTGTTCATGAAAAAGAAGGATGGTACCCTCCAACTATGCATAGATTATAGACAACTCAATAAGGTAACCATAAAGAACAAGTACCCCTTACCTAGGATCGATGACCTGTTCAATCAATTGGGAGGTGCTTCCATATTCTCAAATATTGACTTGAGATTTGGATACCATCAAGTCTGAATCAAGGATGAAGACATCCAAAAAACTACCTTCAAGATGAGATATGGTCACTATGAGTTTGTAGTAGTACCATTTGGATTGACCAATGCCCCTGCCACTTTTATGTGCTGGATGAAAAATGTGCTCAGCAAATTCCTAGACAAATTTGTACTGGTTTTTATTGACGATTTATTAATTTACTCCAAGACTAGAGAGGAACATGAGGAACATCTTAGACTTGTGCTTCAGGTGCTAAGAGAATATCATCTCTATGCCAAATTTAGCAAGTGCAACTTTTTCCAGAAGAAAATACATTACTTAGGCCATGTCATATCTGAAGAGGGAGTAGCAGTAGATCCTGACAAGATCAGGTCTATCATGGAACGGCCTACCCCAAAGGACATTTCAGATATCAGATTCTTTATGGGCTTAGCAGGATACTATAGGATATTTATAAAAGGATTCTCCAATATTGGTTGTCCAATCACTTCTCTCCAAAAGAAGGGAGATAAATTCATGTGGACACAAGAACGTGAAGAAATATTTCAATCCCTAAAACACCTTCTGACCCATGCACCCGTGCTGAAGATCACTAATCCCAAAAATGATTTCCTCATGTGCACAGATGCCTGTAAGGAAGGGCTTGGAGGAGTCTTTATGTAAGGAGGAAGTGTAGTCTGCTATGAATCCTAAAAATTGAATGAGCATGAAGTCAACTATGTGACCCATGATCAAGAGCTAGCCTCCATAGTGCATGCCTTAAAAATGTGGAGGCATTACCTCTTGGGAAGGAAATTTGTACTTATGACAAACCACTGTGGATTGCGATATATTTTTGACTAACCAAAGCTCAATGCCAGACAAGCTAGGTGGATGGCCCTCCTTAGTGAGTATGATTTTGAAATCAAACATGTTAAAGGAAAGGAAAATAAGGTGGTCAATGCCCTTAGAAAAAGTATGAAAACAATTCACCTGGCAGCGATGAGTACCTCTGAGACTAATGTCGAAGAAAGAGTCAGGAATGCACAAGAAACAGACACATTCTTCCAGACCGTGACCTCGTACCTAGAGCAAGAACCCTCAAGAATAAAGTATGAAGGCTACCAGATGATAGATGGAGGTATGCTAACTTACATAAACAGATTGTATATTCCAGATTGTGACAACTTGAAGAGGTTCATAATGGATGAACTACATAAAAGACCATATACTGGTCACTCGGGATATTAGAATATGATCACGGCCACTAGGAAACAATTCTATTGTCCTGGGTTAGAGAAAGACATATCTAACTATTTAGCTAAGTTCCTAGAATGGCAATAGGTTAAAATAGAACACTGGCACCCAACATGATTATTACAACCTTTACCAATCCTGGAATGGAAATGGGAAACCATTTCCATGGACTTCATCAACGGATTACCAACATCGACCAAACAGAATGATGTCATCATGGTAGTGGTGGATAAACTGAGAAAGTCCACCCATTTTATCCCCGACAAATCAACTTGCAAGGCAATAGATATCGCCATCATATTCATGAAGGAGATATTCAAACTACATGGTATGCCTAAAGAGATCGTGTCTGACAGAGACATGAAATTTACTTCCAACTTTTGGAAATCCTTGATGGTTGGTCTAGAGACCAAATTACTGTTTAGCACAACCTATCATCCTCACACCTATGGACAGATGGAAAGAGTAAACCAAATACTAGAAGACATGCTAATAATGCATGTAATGCATCAACCCAAGAAGTGGGAATATTACCTACCACTGGTGGAATTTGCCTACAATAACGACTACCAAGAATCCCTGAAGATGAGTCCCTTCAAAGTCCTCTATGGTAGACCATGAAACACCCCATTTAGTTGGAGTAACCTAGTAAACATAATTAATATTGGACCCAACATGTTGAAAGAAATGGAACAAAAAGTGATTCAGATAAAGCAAAAACTAAAGGTTACTCAGAATAGACATAAAAGTTACGCTGACCGGAAGAGAAATCCAAGAGAATTCAAGATGGGAGACCACATATATCTCAGAGTTAGGCCCAGGAAGATTTTCCTGAAGATGAAATCTTCTGCCAAGTTGGCACCTCAGTATTGCATACCCTTTGAAGTTCTATATAGAGTGGGACCTGTAGCCTATAGGCTAACACTTCCTCCCACAGTAAAAGCACATAATGTTTTTCATGTTTCATTATTGAAGAAATACGTACATGATTCTAATCATATAATTGACTAGTTTGTGATCCAGGTGGAACTGGAGGGAGAATTCCTACCAGAACCTGAATGCATATTGGATAGAAAGGAAACCCCACTCAGGAACCAAACCATTACACAGGTCAAGGTGCAGTGGAAACATTTTGGCCTAGATGAGGCTACCTGGGAAATGGAAGATGCCAGGAAACAGACATATCCGATTTTGTTTACTTCTGTACATGCATGTCATATTGATAGATAGAACATTGAGGATAATGTTCCTTTAAGGGGGAGGGAATTGTAACACCCTGTTTCCCCCAGTCTGTAAAAATAACTATATTGGCCAAGAACTATGGAAAACTCAAACATGTGAATGTTTGATTTGATGGACCTTTTTATAAAAGGTCGATGAATGTAAAATATGTTATGAATATGTGTTGCATGTCTACTGGGAGGGGGATGTGCTAAAAGAGACCACGATGGCTAAGGAGAGGTGGTGGAAGGGACTTGTAATGGTTGCATTAACTTCCACTGGGCCAGTAGCGTACTGGTTTTTACTTGCTTAAAGATCAAAGTAGATCTCTAACCTTGGAATGGATTTCCCGTCAGATTGGTAGGTGGGGAGGCTCCTTAGGAGTTAATAAGGGGATGGGGGTGAAATGTCCATCCGTAACAGCTCCCAGACCTAACCGTCGATAGGAAATTCGTGCCACATGCAATATTGCAGGAAAAAAGAAAGAGAGGAAGTGTGGTAATGGGGAGAAGAGAGGAGAATGCGCGTGACGAAGATCGTGGGGAAGAACTGGAGAAACTCTAGAAACACAGGGAGTTCTGAACAAAGGGGAAGGAGAGTAACATTCATCCTTGACTTCCATTAAGATGGAAGTAGAAAATTGAACCTCAAGAATCATGGTCTAGCTCAAGGGTGTCTAGTGGTAAATTTGTTTGGAGTCACTGAGCCTACGACTAGGTGGAAACGAGCACCCCTCTCGGCAGTCGCATCACACCTGGTGTTTTTTGATAAGTGTTATGTCTTGTAATTTTGAATTGAATGCATGCTCATGTTTATACGCTCATAAATGGTTTATGTATGGAAGTGTTTGCCTGTGTTTTGATTTGGAGACAAGGGATACATGCTTATACTTATATGACCATAATYGGTCTATATATAGAATGAGTAGGTTCAGAATACGAGTTTGTTCCCTTGAGAATTGTCCTATCTACTTGGCTCGCTCTATGCCCTGGTTTGATTTCTCAAAGKMACTTCTCTCGGGAAGTTTCCTCTCACTCCAAAGTCAGAGTGAGTTCCTCGAAAGGACTACCATGATAGTAAACCCACAAGTTTACTTTACCCTTACCACCAAATTTATAGCCTAATGAATTAGAAAGAATTTTACTCAGGTCACCAAGCCTAGGGATAATTTACCCAAGAACCCTCTAAAAGATCTGTCGGAGCTCTATTTCCCATCGACCTTAACCTTTGCATAGGCAAGAGGGTGGACTTGGAAATGTCCTGAAAGTCCCAGAGTATCCGGACCCGTTCATTGACATTTCGACATTTTGGCGTTTCAGCACCCAAGAAACCAAAAGGCAAGACCCTTCGTCGTCGCTAGTCGCGAAGTCCCAGTATGCGAAACTCTGAATTAGCTTAGTGTGAATAGGTTTCGGCATTTTGGCATTTCAGTGTTTCGGCACCCAGGAAACCAAAGGGCAAGACCCTTCATCGTCGCAAGTCACAAAGTCGCGGTATGCGAAACTCCGAATTAGCTTAGTGTGAATAGGTTTCATCATTTCAGCATTTCAGTGTTTCGGCACCCGAGAAACCAAAGGGAAAGACCCTTCATCGTCGCAAGTTGTGAAGTCCTGGTATGCGAAACTCCGAATTATCTTAGTGTGAATAGGTTTTAGCATTTCAGCACCCGAAAAAGCAAAGGGAAAGACCCTTCATCGTCTCAAGTCATGAAGTCCCGGTATGTGAAACTCCGAATTAGCTTAGTGTGAATAGGTTTCGAAATTTCATCATTTTGGCACTTGGGAGACCAAAGGGGAAGACCCCTCATCTTCGCTAGTCGCGAAATCTCGGTTCAAGAAATTCCGAGAGGATCTGGACCATTCATCAGAGGAGATGCATGGTGAGAGGTTAAAGTTTGGGGAAATCTCTGAAACCCTGTAAGACATTGGATCTCGTAGGACAACAAAGGGGTTAAGGCTGAGTGTCATTCAATGCTCTTAAGCTCAAAAGGGATAGTGACCATTAGATCCAGATCAATGAGGTTCGTTGATCTCCTACATGAATTCCCATATCGGAATTTGGGGATTTGAGTGATAGGAGTTTTGGATTCATTGTATCATGAACTCCCAGTTCATGAAACTCCGAAGAGATATGGACCGTTGGATCCATATCATCAAGGACCATTAGATCTCTTACAAGAACTCACGTATCGAATTTTCGGTTTCGGGGTTCAAAGAGTCGAAATACTCGACTCTCTTGCATTTCGAACTCCCGGTTACCGAAATCCTGATACGGCCAGGATTGTCGGATCAGGGGGATATTCGCAACCATCGATCTCAAAGAAGGTACGATTTCAGGTTTTGGGGTTTGAGGAGTTGAAGGACTTGAATCTCGAGCATCGCTGAGTCGCGAATTGCGAAAGGCACCTCTTGGCTTGGCCCGGGGTCATAACCGATGATCACATGGAGGTGAATCCCGTGCTTGGTGCTTGAGTTGAACATGACATGTTTTCAATGAAAGAACCAGTGGATTGGTTTAGTGAAGGTTCCAATAGGAAGAGCTAGCCTACGCTAGGACCTCGTAGGAACTCAGGGATTCTATCCCTCGAGAAAAAGGAGAAAAAGGTGAAAAATCTATTAGGTCATAGTGGGTATGTTACAACTCAAACTTAGTATTCCCACGAAGGTAAATTAGAGAGGTCGGTGTGACTTAAGTATTCCAGTAAAATCTACCCCAAATCTCTCACATTACAAGGTCTATCCTTGGGAAAAAGTTTCCTTAGGAAATTTCATGCCAGTGCAGAAACTGTAGCTTATACTTAAACTCAGTTACAGACTCATGTCCCATAGTTTTTTAGCTATTAATATGAGGAAAACAAATACACGTCCCTTTTTTTCTACATGCCTAATTTCCAGAGTCTCAAAATCTCTCCTCGTGTCTCAAACCTTTGGCCTTTTCAGCTTATCAATGACACTACACCCCAATCCTCCAGAGTTCTGAAGTCTCGGACTCCCTGAGGGTCTACCCTTACATTTGGTGGAATATTAAATGCATAGGTAAGGATGGGTGGGCCTCAAGTACTCTACCCTCCAATAGGCCAAGTGAGTAGGTGCTAGGGGGGGTGACACACAGAAAGGAAGAGATGACACGTGGCCTCGTTAGTGGGTGACACGTGTCATGTTCTAATGGATGTATAGGGTTTGTGAAAAGGATGAGGTGAGCATGCCACATCACTCCAAACTAATAGCATTCCAATGCCCTTAGATATCATGGTCGAGATGTGCCCACATAGACTCACTAATATACGACCTTTGTTACTTAATAACTTCAATGTTTGGGGGTTCCAATGTGTGACTCCCTCCTTACTCCCAGAGTGATCATCATCGAGCTTACCACGGTCTATATCTAATGGTCATGGGAGATCCCAATATTTCCTCGGATCCACGACTCTTATCGCGTCATGAATTCAACATTTAGAATTTTCACTCGCTTACCACCCCCTTTACCCTGGAGTGGTCAACGTTGAACTGACCGCATCATGGAGACAATGGCCAGGAAGGATCCTGAAGTGTCCCTAGATATACGACTCATGCTAATTCACCTCTCTGACATTTAGAGTTTTTGGTGTCATGACATCGTTGTTCTCCTGAAGTGGTCCATGCTGGATTGACCTTGGTGTAGATCCATCAGATAGGGAAACTCTTGAATACCCTCGGATCTGCGACTCATGTTACTTTTTGATTGGTAAGTGGGTCAGGGTTTAACGGTGGGATAGATCCCATGGTCACAGTTAAGGGAACTGCCATATGTAGATCCACCTTGCGGGTAACCATAACAAGAAGTTACCTTCGAATGGTTTGAGAGTGGTAAATCCATAACACCCAAGATCTCAGAACTCCCAGAGTTCCAAAGATAGAAAATATTATCTCCTTTCGGGCCTAGCGCAGGGTTCCCAGAACTTGGTCATATGGATTCTTGGACAAGACTCGAGGCTACATGCTCAAAACTTAGCCACGAGTTGGTTTGATTCACGGACATAAGCCCTTGGTCATACAGGTGAAAGGTTTGAAGGAGGAACCCTCTTTCCATAGGGATTGAACTTAGTATTCTCGTGAAGGTAAACTTGGGAGGTCGATGGGACTTAAGTATTCCATTCAACTCTACCCCGACTCTCTCACATTACAAGGTCTATCCTTTGAAAAATGTTCCCTTAGGAAATTTCCAACCAGTGTAGAAACCATATATTATACTTAGAATCACTTCAGACTCATGTCCCATAGTTCTCTTAATGTTACGCTGAGGAAAATAGAAGACCATATACATACAAAAGTTTATAGAAGAAAATGAGCATTTCTAATAATTGATCAAACACTGCAAAACTTAACCATAAATACAGACATTCAACCATCACTTCCATTTCATTACACAAAGTATGAAAATACTTATTAGAGACCATAATCATGCGACGATTGTTGAAAGGTATGTTTGTTTCCACCCAACTGTAGGCACAACCACTCCTAAATTGATTTACATTTGGCCACCCCCTACCTAGACCATGATGCTCTGAGAGAGTCTATTTATTCTTGCTCCACATTAGTTAGGGAAGGGGATTACTCTCCTCCACCCACAAAATCTTAGAAAACATGTTTCTATGTACCAAGCAAGGGGGACTACAACAAGTACTTCCATTGTCACTCGTTTTCTTTGCAGCCCTGTTTATCATCTTGAACTGAAAACGATGCTAGAATCTTCTTTCTCCCATAACGAATTTGTTTCTCAGTTCTCCTTTGAACTCTCAAGATGCCCATGCTCTCTCTTCCTTTCCCCTCTGCCTCTACCCTCAATCCCTTCCTTCTTTTCCTTCCTCAACAAGATTGCATGGGTATGAATCCCAAGCTTGTGGTCAGGTCTGGAAGCCTTGCAAATGGGTACTCTTCCCCATATCCTCATTAACTCTTGATGAGGTCTTTACCAACTACGTTCTTGACTGGTAATTCATTTGTGGGTCATAGGATGGTTTTGGGTCTACGAAATTAACTCTAGTAAAGTACTGGTTTGGTGGGGATCATCTCAACCATTTCTAGTTCCCCTCACCATCTCTCTCACAACATCATGGTCTATCTTGGAAAACTCCCCTTTCAAAAGTTATGCAACACTATCAATTTTTAATTAACATAGAAATATATACATTACCTTTTCTAACAAAAAGGTTCATCAAATCCAACATTCACACATATTTAGTCTGGCACAATATTTTGCAACTTATAGTTATATTTACAAGCTGGGGGAAACAGGGGTATTACAATAATCCTTGGGAAAGTGATCTACCCATAGCCCATTATTGTTTTCCTATCATCCAAATTGAAAGGAAATTTCATTAGGTGATATGCAAGAGATTGTTGTTATTAGACTAATCGGTAGGTGCGGACATTAACAGATCTCCCTAGATCCACCTGGAACTAGAACAAAACAGGACAGGACATGACTCTTTCCCTAAGTTTTGACCATTGAATTAGCTAGTAGGAAGGAACAAGTAACATACCTTTATATCGCTTCCTAGGGTCTCTGTTTCTC
>JZKD02S1123489.1:966033-983309 GCA_000966675.3 Picea glauca | reverse complement strand
TTTGACGTATCCAATTATCTAACTTTTCAGCGTTAACTTCTCCATTGTAAATTGGCAATTCAAATTTTATATCAAGCTTTAATGAAGGAATTTGTGAAGGAGTTTTACCATGCCCATTTGGAGAATTCGGAAGATGTTTCAAACTGGTAGAAGAAGAAGAAGAAGATGATGGAGAAGAGGGTGGTGGAGAAGCACCATTCCCTCTATTTCCATTTGGAGGTTTGTCACCACCGCCTCCCTTATGCATTGAAGGGTTGGAGCCTTCACCCTGTGATAATAAGTTCCTTTCCATCAAGATATTCATCATCTCTCTCATCTCCATGACAGCCTTTTTGAGATCTTCATCTTCGGCAGGAACACGTTCATGACTTTCTGCATGAGCCATGCTTGGTGAATGTCTCTTTGAAACTTGCGGTGAATGAATATGCCTCCTCCTTGTCAGATGAGAACTTGGCTCCACAAGTTGACCTTCTCCTCTTGTGAGTTTCAACCTTGTGAGCATCATAAACAAAACTTTCAAACAATCAAGTCTTCAAAAACCAGTGCTTTGATACCAACTTGATCTAAAATTGAAGAAGACTTGAAATACTTGAAAATTATTTGCAAGTAAATGTTATGTGTTTAAAGAAAATGGATCAGTTTGCAATACATAGATTAAAGGATTACTTATGAAAATTACACATAGACAACAACATAATCAATGAACATAAACACATAATCACAACAATTGATAAAGGAGTTCACCCCTCTCTTGGGATACATCTCCTGGTCCAGCTTCCAATGGATCATTATTATTACTTGCTCAAAAAGTGCTCAAACACATGTCTTACAATGCTCAAACTGAAAAACCGACTGCTCCAATGGCTTCAGAGCATCCCAAAACCCTTGTCTGGGCTCTTTCGGCACCTCAATCGGTCGAAAAACGAAGAAGTTAGGCTTCCTGGAAGTCTCCCCCTTCAAGCTTGCTGTCTCTGCATCTACAAATTGCACCCTTCTTGTTTGAACCTGACTCACATGCATTTTAAAGCGTGAAAACCCAGCACCGGGCGCAACTATGCCAATGGTGCAAACCATAGGACGGTTAAGGACACGCTAGCCCGTAACCACCTAGCACTTGGACGTATGGGTCATGTGACCGCACACATTTGGAAAAAGTGGTTAAACGGTTTTAAAACTACCCGTGCTCCTTTCCGTAGAGCCAAGGGTCATGTGGCACATACAATAGAACCATGGCTATGGGTTAAAACCCCCACGCGCCAACGGTTACAACCGCACACATATTATATTACGGTCACATACTTTGAAATAAAACCATGGGCTATGTAATATGAACCCCGTGCATTTCCAACTGTCGGTTATACCATATGGTATGGTCACATGTGATATCAAATGACCGCGGGTCGGGGCTAGCCCCGACCCCTCCCCCCCTCCATTCATTACATAGTGAGAATTCAAATACATTTAAGAACACTTATATAACAAGGAATAAAGAGCAGTGTAATGGTCGGGCAGATATTTGTGAAGGCTTATGCAGTGGGGAGGTCCGGGGGTCGAACCCCACGGACCCCAAAAATTTTACATAACAACTCATGAGCCAATTATGGGGTGCCATGTGGCAGTCCATGATTGGGCCACGTGGCACCCAATCATTGACCAACAAAACTGCCACGTGTCGACACCTGATTCAATCATGCCAACAAACCAGATTCTACCACGTCACTTTTGTACAGTCTGTACGGCCCTGCCACGTCAGCCTATATGGACTGTATGGACTGTCCAGTCAACATCAAAATTTTTGCCTATTTGACTTGAAGAACAGATTTCCATATCTCTCTCTCTCAATGTTCGTTTGAGACGAAATGAGTTGCGTTGGGTTCGCAACAACGAGGCCTACACTCTCGTCCAGTTTGAGGTGATTCCGAGTACTTTGAATTTTTGAGCAAAATTTGATCCCCTGATCAAAAACTTTGAAAAAATGAGTTCGCAGGCTGACAATATTACACAGTGCGAGAATTAGTGATTCTTGCAGGTGAGCTTTGAGAAGAGTGAGAGAACCTCGCATTGAACCTAAAGGCAGGGTGCGAGCTCAGTATGTTCTTGCAGGCTACTATGGAGTGCAGTGCGAGAATGTCTGAAACTAGTCAAATTTTTGGAAAATGACACAAAATTTGAAGAGGCCTATGGACCCAGAGGGTCTATCAGGGTATCCTGAAGACTCAGAGATTGATATGAATGGAGAAGGGTAAGGAAAAAAAAAATGGCCAAGGAAAAATACCAAAAACCACAAGAAAACAGGTTATAATCCCCAGTGGAGTCGCCAATTTTACTATCGGATTAATTGGTAGGTGCAGACACTAACAKATCTCCCTAGATCCACCTGGATCTAGAACAAAACAGGAAAGGACATGACTCTTTCCCTAAGTTTTGATCATTGAATTACCTAGTAGGAAGGAACAAGTAACATACCTTTATATCGYWTTCTAGGGTCTTTGTTTCTCCCRCTTCACTCCAGTGCTCTCGTGAGGTCAAGACCAATACAACACAAACCAACCAAAGTGAAGATAGAAAAATATATTTAACTTTCAACTTATGTGTATGATCAAGGAATTACACAATAAAGTGAGAATATATTTATGGGAAAGGGACATGCCACTGTATCATATTAATTGAAAGTAAAGATTACAACTTGATCACCTTGATGTCGCAAACTTCCTTTCGATGGCTCTTGGCTCCAACACACACACTTGCTCAATCCTTGTATGAAGAAGATCAAATCCTCTTGATAGACTTGCTAGATTCTCCAAGCTACTGTTCAAGCTAAGTCCTTCACACAATTCTTTCAACAATTCTCCAATGAATATTGCTTAACCTTTTCCATGAGAATTGCATCAATATATAGGAGAGAATGAGATGGTTACTTAGATAAGAATGATCCCACAATATCAGGGAATCCAGTATAAAGATAACCATTCGAATGCCAACCCATTCTTCTAGAATATTCCCTTCTAGAAACATCGAGAATTCATATTTTTCCATGCTTTAGAGAAGGTTCACACCCTAGCTATGTTACACAGTGCAAGAAGTTCGCACCCCAGCTTAAGGAAGCCTGCGAGAATGTGTCATTCTCGCACCCTGGGATACTAGCAGCCTGCGAACTCTCTTCAAAAATGAGTTTTCTAGGAAGAGATGAACATAACTTTTCTCAGGAGAAAGTTCTTATGAAGAGCCTGAATACACCAACATCAATACATCATCATGATGACCAAAATCATGGGTAACAATTGTGATCCCAATGCTCAATCTATCCTAGGATAATTCTTACTATCCTTTAGGTATAAATGGGTCCTTTCTTTCTTGTACTATATCATTGTATTATTCATTTTCATATATTATGATTAAGGTTTGTTTAAATTTCCCTCAACTCAACACATGACAGTTAATTCCAAATAAATCACTTATTGACTAAAATCACAATTGAGTTATCAACTAAACATTATAGCAGAAGAATAAATAAGGAAACCAAAATCTCATGCACAATTAAAAAAGATATTCTACACATCAACTGATCTTATAATTCAAATAAATTCAAATCTTACAAGGGATCCCATACTAGATAAAATATCCCACAAATAAATATATAAAACTATATAAAACACATGCAAACCTAGCAACTCCTCCTTGGTTGTACTATCCCATACACTCAAGTCTTAGAACTTGTACTCACCTATCTCCACTGAAACCCACGTACATACTTGCCTTTCTCCATTGAAAAGTGTGTATAGTTTTGTAATTGTTGTTGTGGCTCTGATCTTCCCGATCTTCTTGTAATTTCCTCTATTCTCCCTTCTCCCTGACCTGACTAAGCTCTAAATGGAAGTCTTTCTCCATCTATCCAATATCTCTTTGGATCATAGTCCTTCGTGATCCAACCCTCTTTGCATTAACACTTGGATGAAATTTTCTTCACCCATTCATTGAGATATTCACACTCATACAATGTATCACGTGTAACCAAAAGTCCTTCTTTTCTTATACACTCTCAAATGACTCCACACTAGAAAAAGTCCTTCTTTGTTATCTCTATGTGAAAGTATCTTCTCCTTCACTCTATATTTTCTTTTATAATATTGAGTTATGAACTAACCCTAATCTCTAAAGTGATTGATTATTGAGACTACTTCTCACCTCGCTTGATATCAATGGCTATTATTTAATTCACTAATGATAATTAAAGAATTTCCTTAAATAAAAATCAAATAAGTAATAAAACAACTTTACTATAATAATTACTTTAATTAAAGTAAATTCAAGGATAGAAGGATTTGGAATACTTCCACATGCTACCATGCATCAACAAGGTTGGATGTGACACAAGGATATTATTTTCATTTGAGGGCTCAAAATGATCATTCCAAATATGATACCTAATTTCTTGGTTGAGCTCAATAACATTGAGGTAATCATAATCCTCTCCTTGTGTAATGAAAAAATGAAAGTATAGACATCCCCATGTGGCTATATGTAGGGATTGTATACATTGTGTGGTTACATTGACTTCATTGTCATTGTAAAAACCTAAAATACTCATTCTCTCAACTGAAATCACCCACTCAAAAATATCCCTAGATAG
This sequence comes from Picea glauca, assembly GCA_000966675.3. Lineage (NCBI taxonomy): Eukaryota > Viridiplantae > Streptophyta > Pinopsida > Pinales > Pinaceae > Picea > Picea glauca. Next base: position 978,679 of record JZKD02S1123489.1, on the reverse strand, counting down.
TGAAAAACCACGGTTTGCAAGAGACCCCCTTGAACTAGTGAACACCTCTACCCCTAAATATGAGATCAAGCTATGGGATTTTATGAATGTGTTATGAACCAACACCTTGAAAATGATAAAAAGTCAATGAATAACAATTCACTATGAGGGGGAAACATCCTTTTACAATATATTCAATGTATAAGATGAGATAATATCATCATAAGACTATGTCTCAGTACACACACACACACATATAGGAGACAAAAGGTACAATTATAATGAAAGGGTACAATGAAGAGTTCTAGATGACCTACTAATATAACACTAGAAATGTAATAATTCAATATTTAGGGCTTAATAAGGGGTTTTGTACTTAAAATGGGGAATTTTCTAGGGATTAACATGCCCCTCCCCTTAAAATAAGTGTTTTCCTCAACAATTGACTAATCATAGGTGTTTCTACATGAATAACTCATCTTCCCATGTTGCCTCTTCCACTAGTAGGTTCTTCCATTGGAAGAGGTACTCAATAATTGTTTGATTTATTAACTTCTTAATCATTGTTTAAAGGATTATTTATAGTTCTAGTATTGAGTTCTCTTCTTCATTAATATCTGGTAAAATAGTATGGACTAGTATCTTTTCACTGATTACCTTCTTTAAGTAAGAAACATGGAAGACTAGATGTACATGTGAAGATGGATGCAACTCCAATTTGTAACCCATACTTCCAATACTTTTCAACTCCTTATAAGGAAAATAATATTTGGGTGCTAATTTATTTTCCTTCTTTTGTTGCTTGAGGGACATCTGTTTATATGGTTGTAGCCTCAAAATACCCAATACCCCACTTCAAATTACCTTTCACTGTGATGTTGATCTACTTGTTGTTTCATCCTATTTTGTGCCATAACCAAGTTGTCCTTCAATAGTTTGAGAACCTCTTGTTGGTTCCCTATGTGGTCCTCCACTGCTTGAACCTTTGTAGTCCCCTTCAAGGGTGATGTCATGGATGGAGGATGATATCCATAAAGTGCTAGAAATGGGGACATTTTTGATGAATTATGGAATGATGTGTTGTACCACCATTCTACCAAGGGAAACCAATTGACCCATTATGTGTGTTTATCAAATGAAAAACAACAAATATATCCTTCTATAGATTTATTCACAATATTTTTTTGCCCATCCGATTGAGGATGGTAAGACGAGATGTGAGCTAATTGAGTAACCAAACAAGAAAATAATATAGTCCAAACATTTCTAGTAAAAATTGGATCTTTGTCACTTACAATAATCTTCTTATTTCTCACTTCCTAGCAAGGGGAAGCCTAAGAATGTCCTCATCATTTCCGCAGAGCCACATAGCGCTTTTACAGGAACCCTTGCTCCTGAGCTAGCCTTCCTTAACCCCAATTCTTCTCTCAAGTTGTTTCTAGGTAACTCGGTTAATTGATGCTACCTTCTATGCTCTCACCGTTGCCTCTACCCCTGCCTTTGGTTCCGCCTATGCCCCTCCCTCTTTCCTCTTTAGCTAAGGTCAGTGGCATGAGAGATCAGATCCAACAAATAAGCTATTTTGAGGATCATGTAGCTTTCAAATTGTTTCCATGAATGATTCAGCTAATGTACTTACTTAAAAAGGATGAGAAAGAGAGAAAACATGGACATACTTTATGAGTCGATCCACTGCTACCATGATGACAATATTTCCTTCATATTTGGGTAAACCTGTAGTAAAATCCATTGAAACTTCTTCCCAATGTTGAATTTGTATAACTAATGGTTGTAGGATACATGGAATATTTATTGTCTCTCCCTTATTCTGTTGGTCGACCACACATTCGACAAACAAAATTGAGCACCATTTTTAAGGCCTTCCTAGAAAAAATCCTTCTTGATCACGTGGTAAGTTTTCAAGTACCTTAAATGTCCTCCTATATCAGAAGTGTGTAATTCCATAAGGATATTCTATTGGAGTTGGGAATTCTTACATAAATATAGGTGATCATGATACATGGGGTTTTCACCTTGTTGACCAATATCTTATCATGTTCATTCATAAAGGGGGTTTTTTAATTGTGAAAAATAAGATCAATATATTGTAGGAATTGGGGGTGATGTGGGGTATCGGGGTGTTTATAAGTATTAGGGAGTTCAAAATGTAGCATATAGTAAAAATAGGGGATATCTAGAAAAAATAGGTTTTTTTTTTATTATTGGAAAGATTTATTGGGAGGGCGGTTCAACAAAAGGATTTTGGGAGTTATTTTTCAATATATATAGAAATCAGGGGTGTTCTTTAATATCTGATGAACACATGCGCTATGTCATAGGTTCAACAAGTGGAGACCCCATGTCATGATATGATAGAAAATAGTTATTCTATACAAATTTATCTAATGCACCGGGGTCCTCTTGTAGTTGTTGAATGATCTTGCATACCTATTGATTTTCTTCCAATCTATCCTTGTTTCTTCCACCCAATCAAATTGAGGAATAGAAATAGCACATAATGAACCCTCTATTTCTTCTTCTTTTCTTGAAAGTGCATCTCCCACAACATTATGTTTTCCTTTTTTTGTAGATAATTTCAAAGTCATAACCTAGCATCTTTGTAACCCATTTGTGTTTCTTTTTTGAAGATAATTGTTTCTCTAAGAAGTACTTCAATCTTTCATGATTTACTTTTACTTTCAAGTATATTCCTATTAGGTAAGGGAATCATTTCCTAACTACATGTAGTATGGATAGAATTTATTTTTCATAAATGGGTTTGAATAAGTTTGTTCCTTTAAGTTGGTTTCTTTCAAAGGAAAGGGGCCTTCCTTCTTGCATTAAAATTGCACCAATTCCATGGCCTGGGGAATCACACTTCACAATAAATGTTTTTGTGATGTCATATGTGGCCAGAGTATGAGTTGTACACACAACATCCTTAAGCTTCTCAAAAGATTTAGTTTCTTCTTGAGTCCAAAAAAATGATTCCTTATTTAATAATGTTGTTAGAGGTGCTTCTATTTGACCATAGTTTTTGACAAACTTGTCGTAATATCCTATCAATCCTAATAATACTCTAAGTTTCTTCAAGGTTTTGGAAGTTGGCCATTCTCTCATATATTTAATTTTGTTAGGGTCCACTTTTACACCTTCACGAGATGCAATATGACCCAAGTATTCCACTTCTTGAACCCCAAAGGAACACTTGGATGGATTTGCATAAAGTTGTTTCTCTTCTGGTAGTTGTGATACTTTGTTAACATGTTGTAGATTTTCTTCCTAAGATTTTATATAGAGTAGTGTATCATCAAAAAATACTCACACAAATTTTCTAAGGGTTTGAAAATAGAATCCATTAGTGTTTGAAATATTGAAGGTGCATTAGTAAGTCCAAATGGAATAACCAGAAACTCATAATGACCTTCATGTGTTCTAAAGGTTTTTTGGGGAATGTCTTCCTTCCTCATTATGATTTGATGATATCCCAAATGAATATCCAACTTAGTAAAGAAAATAACTCCACGTAATTCATCTAATAAATCATCAATAATAGTAATAGGAAACTTGTCTTTGATGGCCATGTTGTTGATTTGTCTATAATCTGGACACATATTCCATGAACCATCCTTTTTTGTAACCATCACTACTAGTGAACAAAAATAGCTTTGGATAGGTTGAATAATGCCGACCTCTAACGTTTTTTGGATCATACACTAAATCTCATTCTTATATGCATATGGATACATGTAAGGCCTAATATTAGGTGGTACACTTCCTAGTTGTAAATGGATATCATGGTCATGATCTAGAGAAGGTGGAAGACCCTTAGGGATCTCTCCAAATACCTTGAAATGATTGTTCATAACCATTTGGATATCCACTGGAGGAGAGGATATATATGTTTGAACATATAGAGAGAACAACTGTGTAATTACGCCATGGTGTCCCTTTTCAAGTAATTTTGTCATGCTATTTCAGATTATCATTTTAGAGGGTTTCCCTTGGATACCTCTAAGATCAATTTCCTTACCTTCTGAGGAAAATATCATGAAAATATCCACTTGAAAATTAAGGGCCAATATTCCCAATGATTGTAACCATTGGACCCCTAATACAACATCAACACCAACCATTTGGATGGAAATCATGGGACTATCCAATAAATACTCCCAAATATTGAGCTTAATAATATGACACTTCCTTGAACAATTTATGGTACCTCCATCTTCAATCATTACTTAAAACTACGGTGCTGGAAATACAAAGCAATTAATACTTTTTCTAATTTAAAATTGATGAAGTTATGGGTACTACTAGAGTCAATCACCATTGTTTCTTTTTTCTTTTTTTATATATCCTTCTATATTGAGGGTTTGTAGAGTACTTATGTCGGCCAATGTATGACAAGATATTGTTGGAGTAATCTCTTTAGATATAGCTATTGTGATGGTTCCAAATCTTGATCTTCTTCCTATTCATAGTCTATGTAGAATAATTTATTATCACTGCATTTATGTCCCTTATTGTACTTGTTGTGACAATTGAAACATATTCTCTTTGTTAATTTTTCATCCATTTGTTGAGGTGTCAACCTTTTCAGTTGAGTGAGGTTAGGAAATGGAACATGGTTCTCTCTATAGTTGTTAGTGACCACCCTTCTAGTAGCCATATTTTTGTTTTCCACTTTCTTTTGCATATTGAAATCTTTCTCTCGGGATTTAGGTTCGAAGAGACACACCTCATGTTGAATGTTATCCTTTAAAGTGCTCATAAAGAGATATAAAAAAATTATCCTTGGGATTTTTTTTAACCTAAGACCAAGATTTTAGAAATATTGAATGTGCTCTATAATTGGACCATTTTTTTTATCTCGATTGGATCATTATATTATTTTTCATCTATATTGATAATTTAAAATTGGAAAAAAGTGGAAGAATCATCTTATAGGGTCATTTAAATAGCAGGTCCTAGATTGAAAAATTGGGGTTTGAAAACTTTCACAACCATTTTGAGGCATCAAACAAATGTTTTTGGGGTCAAAAATTTCTCAAATTTAGTTGGGACCCCTTTATTCTCTCCTACACATGGAGAATTATTCAATGGGGAAAACATCACATCAATTAGAGCTTGCATGCAAACATTATGCCTCCCATAAGTTGACCTACCATGTTGATCACCATGGTATGAGTGGATGCAATTTCATCCCCCATTACTCATGCATATGGGGCTAGTCATGTATGGAATTTCAAGAATAATCTAGAATATCCAAAGCCTTATCATAATTAAGGGTTGAGGAAATCAAAACCATACCCCTAGATGGCTATCGGGAAATGTTAAATACTAGGTTGCTAGGAGGAGAAGGGGTTCCATTATTTCGCATTGTATTTATTCCATAGTTGAGTAGAGCACCTATGTAACACCCCAGGTTTTGAAAACCCATTTTTAAATAATGTATTGTTATGATGCTGAGAGGACAGAGTGCCCAAACAATTATTAAAAGGCCAGTGTGCCCAAGACATGTAATTTTTTTATCATTATTAATAATAAATACATCGTTGGCTGCTAGATAGACACAGACTAGAGTTATAGGGGGATATGATTCCACAAGAAAGGGGGCTTGAGAGGATACATGTTTATTCCTATGTTAATTACCGTTTTTCCTAAAGGGGGGGGGATCGGCTACATGAGGTTCTTGGGGAGTCCAGGAGGCTATTGATTTCCCCATGAATATACTTAAACCCTCCCCTGGTCTGATTGTTGGGTTGGTCATTGGCTTGTCTACTTAGTCACCTTTGTATTACCTCATTATTAACCTCACACACTCCCATGAACTTACATCCTCTATCCATCCTCACCTACGTATTAATCTTGGGAAGGGGGATTGGACTGTAATAGAATTAGCCACGGGATAGTTGGTTGTAGTGGTCACTGGTGTGATCTAGTCATGCCTTGAGGCCTGCATGTCTGAGATGCAGTGGCCAGTGTCCAGCATGGCTCACAACTGCGAGTCCTGAGAGTTCCAACATTGATATCCTGGACCAGTTGTGCTGGAGGCCTGAATATGGAGAAGGACTACCTGAGGGACTACGTGGCAGAGAAAGGTGGAGATTCGTTCTCTCGGGTGGTGAAAGTTGGGTAGAAGAGATATGGGTACTTGGATTGTTGTGAGTACTTGAGAGCTGACTGTTTTGGGAAGCCAAGTCCACTCTGGAACTGTCTTTGTGGATTCATATCCCTAGCTTGGGGGTGACGCTGCTATTGAGATTTGGAGCAGTAGTGTGTTACACATCAAAATTACTCATTTCAATGATGAACTATTGTCATCATTACAAGTGTCACAATTGTCACATTTTGGCCACAAGTGTCGCAAGTTTTGCAGACACCATACAATCATCTTGCCCATGTCATGTCTCAAAAGACATCACAAGTAACACTTGAAGACACCCTCATAGACTTGTTAAGGAAGAATAAATCATTTGATGAATAGTACAAAGCTTTTGCCATGAAAAAAACTACTTAAAAAGGAATTTTGAAGGCCATTTCTCCCCTACTCATTGTCGGGGAGCACTGATACTCCTTGACCTTCTTTGGCAGAGCGTTCTAGCACTCTGTGCACCCTTCTGGGGGAGTGCTGGGATTTTTTGAGGAAATTTCTAGCAGCGCTCCCCTACCCACTGTCAAGGAGTGCCAATGCTCCTTTCCCTTCTTTTGGGGAGTGTTGCAACACTCTGTGCCCCATTCTGGGGGAGCACTGGGCTGTTTGAGGAAATCTTGTGCTGTTGAATAAAATCAGGGGAAAATCCCCCTCATCTCTAGATTTGGTTGGATTTGAATCTGAGGTCAAGGATAGATCTTAGGGAAGATCCACAACTGATGGAGAAGGATCCTCAACCTATCTCAAGAATATCTAACAGTGTTGGGTCTCTCCAAGATTATATAAGGAGGCCTTCTCATGGCGAAAGGGGGATGTATTTTTAGAGATACCAAACGTATGATCTCATGAGAAGTGGTATTGGAGACATTGAAGGCATCAAACTTATGATCTCATAAGGGAGATTCAGTGAAGCATATTCATTTTGTTTCTGGATCATTTGAGCAAGGGGTTGGACAAGGAGATCTTGGAGAGGCTACTGTAGCTTCATCAAAGGTTTGTAAGTATCTCTTTTGAGTTCTCATTAATACATGTGCTTGACCTATTTCCTTCTAGATTTTGTATATATACATGAACTTGTCTTTGATGGATATATCTACTTTCAAACTAATCTTGGTAGAGTAGGAAATATGTTTTGTCTTTGATTGGATTTCAAGAATTGTTCAAGAGCTTGAAGATCAAAGCTCAACTTGGACTGGGCAAGGAAAAACATCATAAAAAGGTACATCTTCTTCCTCTTCTCTATAGATTAGCTTATACAGTTTTAAAGGGATGTCAATGATCAAAGTTAGCACCTTTATGTCTTGGTCTTAGAAGTCTACATCCAAGAGGAAGTTCACCTGTCCGTAGGGGGATTTTCTTGTAACAAAAATTCGTGACTCCACTGGGGAACGAAGCTTTCAGTTTTGGTTTCCTTCCTTGATCTTGTTTTGGATTTTGATCACCTTTAGATATTATTCATGATGTGTCTCTGATTCTTAGATGTGTTGTTTGCTCTTGGATTCATCCCATATACACTCAATTTTTGGTTTTTCTTGAGTTTGTTTTTTAATTTCTAGGCAAGTTTTTGAGTTTTGAGAGGTTAACACTCCCCTGCCTCTACAAATAGAGTGCTAGCACTCTCTTGCAGGCTCCTACAGAGTGCTACAACTCTTTGGTACCCTTGACACCAGAGCACTGGTCTTTTTCTGTTAAAAAAACTTTTGGGAGTTGATCTCTGAGTCTACTTTTTGCTGATTCATTTGCTCAGGGTTAATACCTTCTAAGTGTGTCCTTGTATTGGCCTCCAACATCTTGATTTCTAGGAATTTATTATTTTTGTTTTTTTTGTTGACATTATTTCTTCCTTACTTTGAGTCACTCTTCTTCCTTGATATTTGGAGTCGATCCACTGCTTTTTCACTTATCTGATTGAATGGAAGTTGTTGTAAGAAAATTCAGAGATCTATGCACCATTCCATTTGATATTTGAGGTCATTTTTCCCAAAAAATTCCTCTTGTATTTACTTACATTTTCCCACCTTTTAGATCACTTTTACTATTTGATCATCATCCATTAGCCTTCTCCTACCTTCACTAGCAATTTCACTATTTTTATGCATTCTGGGTGAGTTTTTCTTCATTGTTTTGACTATTTTTTGAATTTATGGGTGGCTCAACGCCCCCTTGTAGGACATATTAGAGCACTAGAACTCCCCTACAGTGATTTAGGGAGTGATGAAACACTTTGTACCCTTGGAACATGGAGCGTTGGTCTCCTTTTTGGAGGAGTTTTTCCCTTTTCTACTTGGATTTTCTCAGCATTTTTTGTGGAAGTATTTACCCAGAATTTGTGATTGGTTTGTGAAGTTATTTAGGTTGATATTTTGTTCTTATAACCCCTTATTGTCTTGATTGGAGCTTGAAACGTTTTCAGAAATGTGAAATTTCCCTTTCTAGCTGCTTGTTTTGTCGGGACAATTTGAGTGATTTCTCTTTCTCCCTGTCTTTTCTTGGATTCTTCTCTGCATATTCTTGTACTCCTTGAATGCTTGATTGGTTGTAGAATAATTGATTGTGTTCTTGTCATAAAATTTTTCTACTTGTTTTATTTCATACCTCACTGCCTTGAGTGCGTGCTTTGTTTGTAGCCTTTTTGCTTCATGTCTTTTGCATCTGCATTTGACTCTTTCTCTTGATTGAAAGTAGTAGAACACCAAAGGATTTGTATTTACTTTCTGTATACATTATAATCAAACAAAGAAGATACTTTCATTCTTTCTTTTGGGTAGTGAAACTAGCTTGCATTTGAAATAGAAAAATTGCATGGTTTTTGGCATTTTGGGACATTGTGCATCTGGAATGATAAGTGTTTTCTCCTTCTCGTAATATATATTTCATCGGAGTGAAGTATTTTCATTCTCATTTCTTTGCATTGTTTAGAGTCGGTAAAAACATCATTTAGTCCACTTCATGTTCCTCTTGAGTAAACAACAGTATTAAAATCAAGCTCTAAACTAAAGTTTATCAGACATTTTTTCTGTTAGCAAACCTGAACCCATGTTTATCAGACTTTGAAAAGCATGTTTGGTTCGGTTAGCCACTGGAACCAAAAGAATAATCCATGATATGGTCAGAAGTTGTTCCATAAGTCTTAATGGTGTGAATACTAGTACTGATCTAAATATCATACCATTAGGGTCTTATGATGTTCTAATTGGGATGGATTGGTTGGACAAGCATCATGTTGTCCTAGATTGTCATAACAAGACATTTACATTTCTTGATGGAAATGGAAAACAAAGCACTGTGAAAGGAGTTCCAAGACCCATCTCTATAAGGGAGATTTCAGCTTTACAGTTGGAAAGATGTTTTAGAAAAGGATGTCGACTGTATGTAGCTCATGTGGAAGAGACATATGATATGAAGGGGCCAAGCCTTGAATATTTATCGATACTACAGGAATTTGAGGATGTATTCCAAGAAATACTTGGATTGCCACCGAGAAGGGAGATAGATTTATAAATTGATTTAGTGCCAGGAGCTTCCCTGGTGTAAAAAACACCTTACATAATGAGCACACCAGAGTTAAAAGAATTACAAATGCAGTTGGAGGAATTGTTGAATAAATGGTACATACATCCAAGTGTTTCACCTTGGGGAGAACCAATACTTTCTATCAAAAAGAAGGATGGAACCTTGAGGCTGTGTATTGACTTCCGACAGCTGAACAAGTACACTATAAAGAACAAGTATCTTCTACCTCGAATTGATGACCTCTTTGATCAGCTAAGAGGAGAAAAAATATTTTCAAATATTGAACTAAGGGCAGGATACCATCAGGTAAGAATCAAGGAAGAATACATTCATAAGAAAACTTTTAGGACCAGGTATGGGCATTATGAATTTTTAGTGGTGCCATTTGGACTGACCAATGCACCAGTTTCCTTCATGTGCTTAATGAATGACATATTCATAAATTATTTGCACATTTTTGTCATAGTATTCCTAGATGGCATACTTATCTATTCTAAGTCTGAAGAGGAGAATGAACATCACTTAATATTGGTATTGCAAGTACTAAGAGAACATAAGTTGTATGCCAAGTTGACTAAGTGTTCTTTTTATCAAAAGAAGATCCATTACTTGGGACACATTATTTGAGAGCATGGCATAGCAGTAGATCCAGAGAAGATCGAAGCCATTAGAGGGTGGCCAAGCCATTAGAGGGTGGACAAGACCCAGAAATGTGTTAGACGTCAAATCTTTTATGGGATTAGTTGGCTACTACATAAGGTTCATAGTAGGGTTCTCTAAGATTTCACATCCCATCACTTCTTTCCAAAAGAAGGGAACTAAATTTGAATGGACACTCAAGTGTGAAAATAATTTTAATCTTTTGAAGGAATTACTTACTAGTGCACCTGTGTTAAAGATTGCTCACCCAAATGAAAGTTTTGTGGTATGTACAGACGCTTGTAAGGAAGGAATTGGGGGATTCCTCATGCAAAATGGACATGTCATTGGATATGAGCCCAGAAATATTAAGGAACATGAGAGGAACTATGCCACGCATGACTTGGAACTTGCTTCCATTGTTCATGCCTTGAGGATGTGGAGGCATTATCTCATGGGGAAGAAATTTGAATTAAGAACATACCACATTGGTATGAAGTATCTTTTTGAAATACCGACCTTGAATGCTAGGCTAACCATATGGCTGGAGTTTTTAAGTGAGTATGACTTTGATATCAATCATATCAAAAGAAAGGAGAATAAAGTGTCTGATGCACTTAGTAGGAGAGTGCATCTCATGCATGCTACTACTGTCAGTATGCATCAGTCAAAATTAAAGAGAAGAATTTTAGATGGTCTTGTTACATATCAACATTACCTATAGGTAAAGGAAAACTTACAGAAAGGAGATGCACAACATAAAATAAAGGAGTATGAGATAAAAGAAGATGGATTACTCATGCATAAAAATAGAATCTATGTTCCTAGTTCCAGACAAATGAGGAATGTGGTACTAAAGGAAATGCATGATGTTCCTTATGTTGGACATCCCGATTACCAGAAGACAATTATAGTAGTAAGAAGCCACTACTTTTCGTTGGGAATGAAGAAGGATGTTGCTGATTACATCGATCGATGTATGGAATGTTAGAAGGTGAAGGCTGAGCATAGGCACCCATCGAGTTTAGTGAAGCCATTGTTAATTCTAGAGAATAAATGGGAAGTGATCACCATGGATTTAATCATGGAATTACCCAAAATGAATAAGTAACATGATTAAATCATGGTGTTGGTTGACAAGTTAACAAACGCTGCTCATTTTGTGCCTGTGAAGACAATGCATACATCAACTAATATTGCAGAAATTTGCATGAAGGAAATTGTGAGGTTGCATGGGATACCTAGAACAATCGTCTTGGACATAGATACAAAGTTTACCTCCAATTTATGGAGGGTATTGTTTAAAGGATTTGGAACAAATCTAAACTTTAGCATAGCATACCATCCCCATATAGATGGGCAAACAGAGAGAGTCAATCGAATAATTGAAGACATGCTCAAAATGTATGTGATGGATAAGCCATCTAAGTGGGAATATTACTTACACTTGGTTGAGTTTGCATATAATAATGGGTATCAAGCTTCATTGAGAGTGAGCCCATTTGAAGCCTTGTATGGTAGGAAATGCAATACTCTAGTGATCTGGGACAACCCAGCAGATAGATTGGTACTTGGGCAAGAGTTGCTCAAGGACATGGTAGACCAGGTGGTCATGATTAAGAAGAATTTAAAGGTAGCTTATGATAGACAAAAATTTTATGCAGACAAGAACATGAAATCTAGAGAATTTAAATTAGGTTAGCATGTACTTTTGAAAGTGAAGCCCAAGAAAATCTCTTTGAAATTGGGGAGTTGTACAAAGCTGGCAACCAGATTCTATGGTACATTTGAAATATTGGACAGAATAGGGCCAGTTGCATACATTCTTGCATTGCATACTTCCATGAATGTGCATAATGTATTTCATCTATATTTACTAAAGAAATATGTACATGATCTTAACCATGTTATTGATTGGCATCTGATTCAGGTAGAGACGGAGGGAGATTTTGAGGTTCAGACAGTATGAGTATTAGACAAAAAGGTAAAAATGATCCAGAATTGATTTATAGAGATGGTAAAAGTTCAGTGGACCTGCTACATGTTGCATTACTGAGAGGGTGGGGGTGAATCAGTAATAGAGAAATTTAGTCCCTTTTAACCATATAATCCAAGTGTTATATCAATGAAGCATTATTATCTAATAACTGTAGAGTAAATAAGCAATGAACAAATGAACAATCATACACATACACAGTACACCAGTGTTTTACATGGAAACCCAAATCGGGAGAAAGACACAAAATTCTTTTTCTTATATGTCTTGAAGAATTACATTCATTGGAAGCACCAAATTCCTTTTTTTTCTAGCTGCAACTGGAAGGAGGCTCCAACCCCCTAGTTTCTCAGGCTACAACA
>JZKD02S1123489.1:933790-966023 GCA_000966675.3 Picea glauca | reverse complement strand
TCATACCGTTACCCATCAAACAAACTTGGGTCCATTACCCAAACCTAGGGTCTCCAACTTCTCATGGCCATAACTCTCTAACTATGAGGAATTATGTGACATTCCACATACCACCGGAAATGACATGAAAATAACTATCCATCTAGGATATTTTCCTTGACAAATTCACTTTCCTTCATCTCATTATTCCACAATTAATCATAGGTTCTCTTACTCCACAAAGCGTCTTCTCGTGAGGGCTTTCACCATAAGGGGACCAGTTTGGATTTCATCCATATTTACTTCTTATCAACCATGAAAAAACAATAATGAGTCATATTTACATCAAACACTATTGGGTCCATTACCCAAACCTTTGTGCTACGGGTCTTTCTTCAACGGTTGACATCAATGACAACCAACCTTAATCAACACCACAGTCCTGAATATGCTACCTGGGAGCATGAAGATTCCATGCGGGCAAAGTAACCACAGCTTTTTGAATAAATTTGATATTTTTATCTCTGTTTTGTATATGCACTAAGGACAGTGATAAAATAAGGGGGAGGGGATGTAACACCCCAGGTTTTGAAACCCCATTTTTAAATAATGTATTGTTACGATGCTGAGAGACCAGAGTGCCCAAACAATTATTAAAAGGCCAATGGGCCCAAGACATGTAATTTTTTTATCATTATTAACAATAAATACATCATTGGCTGCTAGACGAACAAGGAATAGAGTTATAGGGGGCTATTATTCCACAAGAGAGGGGGCTTGAGAGGCTAAATGTTTATTCCTATGTTAATTACATTTCTTCCTGGGGGCGGGGGGATCAGTTACGTGAGGTTCTTGGGGAGGCCAGGAGGTTCTTGATTTCCCCACGAACATACTTAAACCCACCCCTGGTTCGATTTTTGGGTTGGTCATTGTCTTGTATGTTCTGTCACCTTTGTATTACCTCATTCTTACCCTCATGCACTCCCATGCACTTACCTCCTCCATCCATCCTCACCTGCGTATTGGCCTCGAGAAGGGGGACCGAACTACAACAAAATTAGCCACAGGATAGTTGGTTGTAGTGGCCGCTGGTGTGATCTATTCATGCCTTGAAGCTTGCATGTATGAGATACAATGACCTGTGTCTAGCATGGATCACAACTATGAGTCTTGAGAGTTCCAACATTGAAATTCTAGACCAGTTGCATTGGAGGTCTGAATAAGGAGAAGGACTACCTAAGGGTTTGCGTGGCAGAGAAAGGTGGAGGTCCATTCTCTCAGGTGGTGCAATATGGATAGAAGAGAGCTGGGTACTTGGATTGTTCTGAGTGTCAGGAAGCCTATGAGTGATTGAGAGCTGTCTAGTTTGGGAAGCCAAGTCCACTCTAGAACCGTCCTTGTGGATTCATATCCTTGACTTGGGGGTGGCATTGCTATTGATATTTGGAGTAGTAGTGTCTACGGTTGGGTGGAACATCCTTGTTCTGCAGCCAATTGGTGTCATCTTTCATAAAGATAAGTGCTCTCTATTGTGATATTATTATCTGTGTACGAATGTTTTTCCGTTGTATATTTAATTATTGTAAATTGAATCTTTAGAACATGCATGTTTGGTGGATATTTCTATGAATGTCCTTAATTATCTTATTTTATGAATCTTTATTAAACAAAGAAGGTATCAGTATGAGAAAGAAGCTATCTAAAGGTGGGTTTGCAGGTAGCATACCCCGGCCTGTGGCTGGCTAGGTATGTTACAACCTAGGAGTGGTATTTTGAGAGAATAACATGGGAGGAGAGATTATGTAGAATCCATATAGGCCACAATGTCAAAGGAAGCTCCAAGCAGAGAGTGTCTCTTTATTTGTACTTGCATTTAAAAAAAGAGAGGAGAGAAACCTCATCTTCTAGTCAGGTTTTCTCCTATATTGGGTTTCTCAGATTATATCTTGTGTTTATTTGTGGATGGTGTGTGATCATTCATTTTTGTTCTTTATTTTTCACATTTCATTTATTCCATACATTTTAAGTATAAAATTAGTAATTAAAGAATCTAATATCTAAAGGAAATTAACCTTCATAGTAAAGACTTCAGTATTTTATTAGATCTGTTGTGACAAAATGTCTAGTGGAGTATCCATGGTAGTTTACACATCATATTTTTTGGGCGTGGACCAATTTTGAGTAAGAATGCAATTTTGTAAAGTAAAGCTTAAAATAGAAAAAGACGGCTGGAAGGAAAAATAACACGTGCGAGGAAAAGCCGCATGCAAAGGAGGAAAGCATTCAAGGTGTGCATGCAGGAAAAACTAGCCATGTTAGGGTTAGGGTTTTTATAATATATTCTAACGAATGATAAACCAAAAATGAGTATAAATAAGTACCTAGGAGGCTTAGGTTGGGGTTCCATAAGGTTAGAGAATACTTTGTTTCTTGGCCAGGAGAACCACTGTAAGATCTGATAATTTTTTGTAAGTTGTCAAGCTGTAGGAGAGTCAAGTAGCTAGATCTTGAGCTTTATATCGTAGGATGAGGATCCTGGTGCAATCTAGTCTGCCTCACTGAGGGTTTGGAACCTATTTCATGATTGTATAGTCATAATTGTAGTGTGTGCAACACCATATCTTGCAGAAATATAAATAAAGAGCCTAAGAAGATAGATCTTTGTGGACGTAGCCCAGGAGGGGGTGAACCACGGTTAAAATTGTGTCATGTGTGTGGTTTATTGTGTATTTACTTTCTGTTAGTAGTTAGACTATGAATGGATAATTGAATAATTTTGTTAGATCTATTAGAATGCATGCATAGAATTAACAGATGAATGAATCTTAAGAATAATAAAATAAACAAACAGATCAAGCCCTAAGAAGATGAAATGAAATTCAAGATCCCTACTCTTTCTTAGACTAGAAGCATATGAACATTGTAGTCACCCATAGAACTATCTTGGGTGAGACTACGTAGTACATTCCACATGTTGTGTTTCCTTCTGGTTTACTAGGAGGGTCGATAGTTTTAGAGGGTTTTTTTGGAAACCTATTATATCTGAACCTAAGTCAACCTAGAAGTATATAGAAAGAGTAATAACCAACAAATCATTCTATTTCTGACTAGAACTACATGGGATTGAGTGAATGGCATCCGTGAAAAAATTGTGTAGAGAAAGAAGGTATAAAAAGGAATGTTTAGACCATGGAATCCGACAAAAATGAAGACTAAAGGCTGGATGAAACAAAATATCTTGAATTTGCATATAAGGATAACAAAAAACCCAAGTTAACACCGTGTAAATATCTAGACAAATACGTGTTTAGCAACTTGCATGAGGTCTTTTCTGTGATTTCTCGCATGTGTTGCAGGAGTGGTTATCGGGGCTGAAAGAAAACCACCTTACAAATCGAATCACATAGATTGAGTGGAATCCTATGGAGATCGTGTAGTTACAACAAGTAAACAACAAATTCACACATGCAATAGATTTATGGTTAGACAATATTGTTGTAAGGTTCATCATAGAATTTGCAGTAGATACCGCGAAGTCTTACAATGCATCAGAGTAGGATTTTATAAGAGAATGCAAAGGTAGTTATATGAGATCATTGTATACTTCAATCAAGATCTTACTATATAAAAAAGGTGTAATGACAATGGCATCAGACAACTAAACTTCCCTACGTGCATGGTGGTAGGTAGGAAGTATTGACAGAAGCTAGACGAATGGAGGAAGAGATGGATAAGGGAAAGAAGGAGGAGGCCATGGACCCAATCATGATGGACGAAGATCAGATCAATAAGATCATGGAAACAATTGGAAATATGTGCAGTGGAGTACCCTACCAATATAAGATGAATAATAAGAAGAGAACCATAACTGAGAGAGAGGGCTTGGAAAGTGATGAGGAAGAAGTAGATGATCTATGTTATGTGGAGAATATTGAGGAAATCCTATGTGAAACATATGAAAGGAAGAAAATAGGTCCAAGGGAAGGAACATAAGGAAGAACTCCCATTCATTTCAGTGTCAGTGTGGAACCCATAGCCCCATGTGCGACTAATGCAAAAGAAATAAAACCACCATTTAGACAATCGAATTTTAGTGGAAGAAAGACATCAATAAGTACATCTAAACAAGGAGCAACAACTGGGGAGCCAGTTCAAGAAGTAGTAGTCAAATATATACACCGTGCGGAGGTATTAGGTCATCACAGTTTAAGATGGCATGACATGATGCCACCATATGGTTACCATATTTCAAGGGAGAGCCATCAAAGGATCTTGAAAAGAACTTTTTTATCTGTGAGAAGATCTAGGAAGAAAAGAAGATCAAATATGAGGATACAAAACTTGTGCAGTTAGCTATCATGCTAAGATCATGAACTGGATTGATACATGAGTCTAGCTGCAAACAATGCATCGAGAACAACACAGACTATTGCAGATGTGAAGAAGTTGCTGATAAATGAATTTTAAAAGCCCAATTCAGAAGATCAATATATGAATGAGATGATTGAAATTAGACATAAACCCAGTGAATCTGTTTGGGATATTGATCATAGGTTCAAACGATTGAAGAGTAAGTTGAATTATGTCATGAATGACATGCAACATAAACATATATTTGTGAATTCACTGCTACCAAATTTGAAATACCCTTTGAGGCAACAAAAGTTTCAAACTCAGGCAGAGGCTCTATAGGTATCCTTACAACTAGAAAAGAACTAGTATCAGAATACATACCCAATAATAGAATATCTAAAGGAGGATCTAAAGAAACTCAAATTTCAAGTGAAATGGAATAAGAGAAAAGAGAAAAGGGAAGTTGTTTGGTGTACTACATGTAGGAGAAAAGGACACCACAAGAATGAGTTCCCAAATTTTGCGCAGTATATGGAAATAGGGATACCAAACCCATTTCAAAAAGGAGGACCATGGTGTTATATATGTAAAACACATGGGTTTATCCATATCATTGTCTAATGATGCAGAAGTACCAGAAAGTACCCAATAATTCATACTGCAATTTTTACAAATTAGTGGGTCATGATTACAAATATTGTAGGACAATGTAATTGACGAGGGAAAGGACTTCAGACACCTATAGGCTATAGGAATAAATGATGATAGGGAAAGTTGCACCACAGTTAAACCAAGTACCACCTCCATATAATAGCGCGCAACAATATTACGACACTTTGAAACCTTAGTATAACAACATGTAGCCACAATATAACCCCACACATTATAATCAGGTGCCTCTGTACAACACACCATGAGAAGATCAATGTGGATACAGAGGTGGAGGACAAGGTAGAGGAGAATTTGGAAGATGAAGAGGTCCAATAGTGTTCCAAAACTACCAACAATGAGGACAATATGCAAGGGAATGTCCACTTCCACTTGCGGCATGTATGTATTGTTGTGCAGCTAATCATGATATAGAGGAATGCCCAACACTTTTAGGGAATATTCAAGAAAAAAGGAACCATAAGAATAAGAATGTTTAGTGTAGTTCTATAGAATCCAAGGATGATGGAAGAAATATCAACATATTTACATTTGGAGGAGCTAATATAGGAGCTAACGCAGTAAGACAAGAGCCAACGCAACAGCATTGGGTGAAGAAGAATACTAAACCACATAAGCAGTTTGATCCACGAAATGAGAAGGAGACATTGAAGGAGGACAAACAGAAGTTCATCAAACCATATGCTGTGTCTACATTAGTTGTGCAACATACTCAGAATGTACCAATGTATGAGATGCATGTATTGATGGATCACACCATCGTAGCACCCTCTTCAATACAAGTAAGTACCATAAAAAACATTCTGCAATCCTGTATGAAAGTAATGAATGATCCATCATATGTTAAAGTGTTTCAAAATATGTTATAAAGATGTGACATAGAGGAAGAGAGGAAGTTAGAACATAAAACAATCAATGACATCCATACAAGAAGGAGGAAAAGTAAGGAATTTAGACTGAATGTTAACATTGGATATTTCAATATGGGGGATAACATATTGGATTTAGGCTTTGAGGTAAATGTGTTACCTAAGAAGACATGGTAGCGTATGGGAGAGCCCACACTAAGCTATTCACCTATCCAAGTAAAGCTAGAAAACCAACACAAAGTTCTACCAATTGGAAGGCTTAAGGGTGTGAGAGTATATCTGGATGTAGTGTGCACTAAGGCAGACTCTGAAGTGATAGAGATAGTAAATGGTACAACAACTTACCCAAAATTTCTTGGCTTGGATTGGGAATTTGATGACCAGAAAATAATCAACCTGAAGACAAGGAAAATGACATTTGAATCGGGAGAATACAGAGTCATTGTGCCACTAGATCCATGAGAAGGAGAAAGGTTTGTAGATCCCACTTTCTTAGATATGGAGGAAATCAACCAATTGTATAGAACCACTATGCGAGAAGAATATTATGTTAACCCAACTGTCGATGGGGTACTCAACTGGAGGAGCATAACATCATGTGATTTTGACTCATATATAGTTTTGTATAATTGGCAGCAGAGATTACATGAATTCTCCACAAGAAGGTACGCAACAATAGACCACACAATAAGATGGGTGGGTACTGAGATAAGAGAACCTCCTAGTTTTCATGGTATAAATGACTTAGAAGAATTCCTAACAAGATACAAATATTAAGTGTTAGAGAGGTAGAGGCTCTTAGCCCTGGACATTGTACTCAAGGAAAAATCTGGAAGATGGTGGGGTGCACACAAAGAGAGAGTTAAGGACCAATACCAATGTAAGAAACTACTTTGCATTAGATTCAATGGAGAGAAGGAAGAAATGAGATGCAGAGATATGATGGACATGGGACACCAACGAAACATTTGGATAAATGCATAACACTATGGAGGGTGATACCTCCATATGAATGGCCTCAACACTTCATACACACATTGGATATAATTCCAGAAAACTGGTATGTATACCAAGAACTGTGCAAAGACACTGCAGAATGGACAACATTACAACAACATTTTATAGTAACCTTCTCATTTGAACATGAGAATGACAACATGGATTTAGCACTGAAGAAAATAAGAGGTGTGATATTTATTCATGAACTATAGGTTGAACTCATGATAGAATACCAACAATAGAATAGACAAATAGTAAAATAACTATTGTCATGCTATCATGTGCATGAAGAAGCACCAGATGAAGATGACCCATGCAACATTCATATTACAAAATTTGAAGGTGAAAGAGAAGGGGAAGGTCCATCCCTGGAGTCAGAAGTGTTTGATGTATCAATCAAGGTAAATAAATTCAACATTGAGACAATTGAGAATCCCAAAATGGCCAGCATTGAAGACTATTGGGATGAAAAAATGATAGAAAGGATAACAGAGTTACTACGCGAGTACAGTGACATATTCCCAACAAAATTTACAGATATGAAAGAAATAGCAAGAGACCTAGGAGATATGAATATACCTCTCAAACTTGATGCTAGATCTATTAAATATAGACTGTATAGACTAAATCCAATATATAAAAAGATAGTGAAAGCAGAAATTGATAGAATGTTGGAAGTTGTTATCATAGAACTAGTGGAGGAATCCGAATGGATAATCCCTATGGTATTTCAAGAGAAGAAACAAGGGGGGATAAGTATTTGTGTAGATATCATGAAAATGAATGATGTTTTCCTACATGACCATTTCCCTACACCTTTTACAGATGAAGTCCTAGGGAATGTGGGAGGTCAGGAAGCATATTCATTTACATATGGATTCTCAGGCTACCATCAGATCAAGATAGCCCCAAAAGATAGGTATAGGACTACTTTTTCCACAGAATGGGGATTTTACTAGTACAAATTCATGCCTTTTGGGCTGAAGAATGCACCAACCATATTTTCAAGAGTAGTCATAGCTTCCTTTAAATAATTTATACATCATTTCTTATAAGTATATCTGGATGACTGGACTATATATAGTATATTAAAATATCATGTGGAAGTATTAAGGCTAATGTTGGAAAGATGTAGGAAGTGTCATATATCATTGAATATAAAGAAGTGCATTTTTGGGACACCTTTTTGAATATTGTTGGGACATATAGTCTGTAAACAAGAATTATTGGTGGATCCTGCTAAGATTACAACCATTGTTAATTTACCACCACCAAAATTAGTGCGCCAGTTGAGATAAACATTGGGACATACATGATACTACATAAAATTTATCAAAGGGTATGCACTGATCAGTGCACCAATGGAAAAATTGTTAAATAAGGATACTAAATTTCAGTGGAATGAGGACTGTCAACAAGGTTTGGAAACCCTAAAAGAAAAGATGGTCACAACACCTATTCTAGTATTTCTAGATTGGGAAATGACTTTTCATGTGCATGTAGATGCATCAGCTATAGAACTTGCAACAATTCTGGTGCAACCAGGAGTAGGGGACTTGGACCATCCTATAACATTTGCAAGTGAAAAAATATCAGAATCATAGCAGAACTACAATACTAAAGAAAGAGAAGGACTAGCTATGGTTTATGCACTTCAGAAGTTCAGACATTACTTACTGGGAAAACACTTTAATATGTTCACAAATCATTCAACCCTCAAATATTTAGTCAACAAGTCAGTGTTAGGGGGGAGGATCTATAGATGGTTTTTGTTATTTCAAGATTTTGATTTCGAATTGATAGTCAAACCAAGGAAGTTGAATGCAGGACCTGATCATTTTTCAAGGGTCACTAATGGAGAGGAACCTACCAAATTGGAAGACAACTTCCTTGATGCGTAGTTGTTTTCATTACAAATAGCTGAGGAATATTTTGTTGACATTGTTGAATATTTGAGCACAGGGATTGCACCACAAGAATTTAGCATTGCACAAAAGAAAAATATGATAATCAGATTTGCAGACTATCAATTGATTGGAGGACACTTATACAAAATGGGCACAGACAACATTTTGAGAATATGTGTACTAGAACATGAAAGACATAGAATTTTGGCAGAATCTCATGAGGGAATAGTTGGAGGACACTATGCAGGAAAAGATACCATGCGGAAGGTATTACGTGCAGGCCTATGGTGGCCAACAATTCAAAAAGATACTAAACCTAATAGAAGGTTGGTAAACCTAATAGAAGGGATGAGATGCCCCTAAGACCACAAGTAACTTTGCAGGTATTTGAAAAATAGGAAATATACTTTGTTGGGACAATCCATCCACTGGGAAAAAGGTCAGGAGATAGATATATCATTACTGCGACATAATACTTAAAAATATGGGAAGAAGCAACACCATTCAAAGATTGCAGCGCAGAGACAACAACACACTTCTTGTTTGAGCAAGTCATCACTAGATTCGATTATCCAAGGATTTTGATGAGTGACCAAGGTACTCACTTGATCAACAATACTATCAAGGCTATGATTGAGGAGTTTGAAGTATATCATCATAAGAGTACACCTTACCATCCTCTGCAAAATGGAACAGTAGAAGCCTTCAATAAGATCTTGAAGAATGCTATGACAAAGATCTGCAATGTCAATAGGGATGATTGGGACTTAAAAATACCAATAATACTATGGGCATACATGACTACATGTAAGAAGCTGGCATGACAAACACGATTCATCTTGGTGTATGGGAAAGAAGCAATATTACCATTAGAATTATTGGTACCAAGTCTGTGTGTATCATTAATTACCAACATGATAGAAAGAGGCGTAGTAAAGGAAAGGCTAAAGAAACTAATGGATAAGGAAGAGGATAGGATTTTGGTAGGATTTCACCAAGAAGTACAGAAAGAAAGAGACAAATCTTGGCATGACAGACATATCAAGAGGAAGATTTTCAAGGAGGGAGACTTAGTCTTTATTTATCACACTAAATGTTTTTAGCATCCGGGCAAATTCATAATGCATTGGCTGGGGCTATATGAAGTGAATACTGTCACAGATGGGGGATATGTATAGTTAAAAGACTTGGGAGGCACATAACTAAAGGGACTAATCAATGGGAGTCGACTACAACTGTATAGGGACAATCAACCTCCTAGAACCTAAAATTTACAGCGTAGTAATAAATCATGTAAATAGTGTACTATAGTAGAAGTTCAGATAGAAAAATGAGAAAAATAAATAAAAAGGTGAAAAAAAGAAGGAAAAATAAATATAAAAATAGAAAAGACAGAAAATACAAAAATACCAGGAAATACAATGTGCATAGGAAGTGGACTCAACACGATGAAAATAAAAGGTTCACGCACAACATATGGGCGACACACTGCGCACCAACAAAAACACACGGTGCACTAAAAAAGTTCAGTACCACAGAAACAAAAAATGATGGTTAAGGTAAAAAGGCGCCAACTAGGGGAATTTATGAAATTAAATGAAATGTAATCCTTGCATTAATTGTCGTTAGGGAAGATTCTCCGAGAAGCTTCACAACATTGATGTCACGCGCTATATAAAGGGGAAATGCAAGAAATTTAAAACTTATTGTGAATTTGAAAAATTGCAGCATTAGAAGAGCAGACAGAGGAGATACAACTTGACAAGTGCCTAGTGTGAACCATTCAAAAACCATCCTATGAAAGAATCCAGTGCCATGATGGCACCAATAAATATTGGCACGTTGAGCCAAAAAATGAGAAAAACCCGAAGTAATGTTAGAGAACCTTACGAAACCAGTAAGGCCGAACTAGAAACCGCACAAAGGGGAGAATTCATTGATGTTGACGCAATTCCCCCACCACATGAAGAACCAACAAGATCCAAACTAGTGTAGGAAGAAGCCCAACCTCCAGTAACAACTAGCATGGATATTGACCCACGGGATAGTGCGTAGGGCGGACACGACAAATATGCAGGCAACCCATAGAGACCTATGAGGGACAAAGGATCCCACAGAGTAAATGGGGCCACCACGGTGCAAACCGAGGATTTATTTCCAAAACCACCACTTAGAGCAGGGTTTTCGCAGCAACAGGAGGGTCTGGTGGAAGACATTATTGGCCAGCTAGACTCTACCACTGAAGAGAGACAAATGAAGGTTGGGACCTCAAGTGAGCTACCAAGAAGAAAGGGAAAATGACCCATGGCGTGGTCGCCGTGCAGACATCCTGATGCAACAATATTCCTACCATGAATTCTTGAGGGGGTGCATGCCACACCTTCCCTTCTAGGATACGTCGAAATACTATGGTATCTAGACCATGACGTGGCCGATGATGGAAAATTCCCATAGTTTGTGTAGTAGGTATACATTGACAATATAGGAACATGCCCCGTTGGTGACCCAATTCTACAATCAAAACCATGGGAAATTGACCTTCCCAACACAGGAATTATGAACTTGCTAGAAATTCCCCATTTTGGCAGGGGGAAAGAGGTAAAAAACTATGTCAAGTAGTTGATGGAATTCCTTTATAGAGGAATCTTATGGTTGGAGGAGAATGTCTCAATAGATGTGGAACTAATTGCATTCATCACATGTATTTCATCTACGGGTGAGAGTATCGCATAGTACCTTGATGATAAAATAAAAGAGAAATCCTTGATTGAGGAGATGAAGAAAACTTACGACACAAAGAGGCTCGTGTGGGATAAGAATCAAGAGGATCAGTGACGCAACAACGAGAATGGCCACCAACATCATGGCCTATAAGATGCTCAAAAAATGCCTCAAGGAGGAAGCCCCTACTAGGTTTGTCGCAACTACAACACAGTGTGCCAATGGCACTATTCTCAACTGGGTTTCATACTTATTGAACATGTTCCTCAATGACTACAAATATGCATAGGACTTAGTAACATAGTTCCAATATTTGTGGTTACTCATTTTTACTGCATTGA
The DNA here is from genome assembly GCA_000966675.3 of Picea glauca. Classification (NCBI taxonomy): domain Eukaryota; kingdom Viridiplantae; phylum Streptophyta; class Pinopsida; order Pinales; family Pinaceae; genus Picea; species Picea glauca. The sequence goes on along the minus strand of JZKD02S1123489.1, from coordinate 954,185 downwards.
TCGGGTGAAGGGAGCCCATGTACTCCCATTTTTTTGAATGGATAGGTCATTTCCATGTAGTGAAATACACATCATTGGGGAGAAATTTAGACCCCAAGCATAGAAGTAGAAACATAGGTACCTTTGCAGGGTACTTCAATGAGATATAGGAGAGCATTGAAAATATTTGGAGAATTACTCCAGAAGTGGTTGCACAATATAGGTAGCTAGCCAAATTCAAAGCGATAAAGAATAATATGTGGATCCAAGTGCACAGGGATCCGAGGAAGGAGTGGCTACAGTTAAGATATTGCATCACTGAAGAGGATGTAGAAATGGCGATAAGGGATTGGCACGAATATTGGAGGATTCCATTCTTGACTCAAGATATTCCTAAGGGTACAAAAGTAGATGGAAGGTCATCCAAGACACCTGCATGTGACACCGCTGCTCCCAAAAATCCAACGAAGTTGGGGAAACCCAGCCATAAGATGAAATAGCAGAAGAAGGGGAGCGTGTCCAATAAATATGCGTAGGCAACACAAAAGGATATTGTCCCAAGACAAAAGGAACAAGGGGTGGGGGACACTACAACACAAGAAACCCCCTCGAAAATCACCCCATAGGAAACAACGCCACCAAAGCGACTAATTATACACACGGGGGGCTGCACAAGAAGGCCAAGGTGCATAATCTACCACAAGAATACACTATCACTCGGGATGATGCAAATCTTATGGCAGAGAAGGTGCAGGACTGCACAATGAAATAATTTGAAGAATCCCAACACTAGAGAGGTAGAATACAAGACGAACTAGAAGGGATAAAGTAGGTCCTCAAGCATATCAGGTTAGCACAGAGGCCTAAAAGGGGAAAAAAATATTTCCCCGAAGAAACAACAATAGAGACAAGTACTGCACCATGTGAGCATGAAACAATTCAAACTACTGCCCAAGTGAGTCCGACTTTCAGAATGACACCTAACATGTTGCAAATTGGTGACACCTCAACCCAGACAATATTGAAGGATCTGGTGTAGGTAGAACTAGTATTAGCAAGAATACCTACCAAGGCACTATACAAGCTCCAATTCAGTGTCACACATGAGGTACAATCACATGTCATAAAAGATGTAGGAGAACTGCAGGAGACGAGGGATGGAAAGGACACCTTGGAATTGGTGGTAGAGCAAGTCAAGCTTGAAAACAAGGAGGAAAAGGATTGTGCATAAATAATAGAACAGGGTGTGACAACAGTGTACAATCACATCCCTGATAGTGCGCAGGTAGACAACATAAGCACAGAGGAGAAACTCAAGCTTATTTTCGAAACCATTGAACATTATAGGAAATATATTGAGGAATTAAAATAAAATCTTACTCCTACAACCCCCCTCGAGGTTAGAGAGAAGAGGAAATATGACATTTCACTCGCATTAGTGGAACTGGAGAAGCACTTAAGTGCAACAGAATATTTGTTTGACAGAGTTGTGCAGCTCTGGACAACTTTGGATGAGGATGAGAAGGTCCAACAGTGGGACAAAGTAGAGGAAAGGCTCAGCACAACTATACAATATCTCAAGAAAAAATAGAAAACAATGAGCATCACAAAGTGACTGAAAGGTAATTAGGACTTGAAGAAGCTGCATGAAGATTTAAAAGACGGATAGAGGAAAAAACATGAGAGATAGGCGGAAGTAGAACCCCTACAGGAGAAAGCAACACAAATGATCACGTAGTTGGAGGAGGAAAAGAAGAACATAGTGCAAGAATACGAAGAGTGTGCAACACTGATCTAGGAGGAGATCACAACACAATCAATAGAGGCACTGAAAATAAAAGTCATGCATGTCAAGACACGAGGAAGGGAACTAGTAAAGAAATTCCAAATTTTGGAAACAACCGTTGAAGGAGAGTTCAGTAGCTAAGTGGCTCGGGATGAGCCACATGTCAGTGTTGGGGGCCTATTGGGTGCAAGCTGATTTTGAAAAAGAATCCAATTTTGGAAAGTAAGCCCTAACCCTAACCCTAACGTGGTTAGTATTTTTTTAAGAGATTGTAACAACTGATAAGCCAAAAATGAGTATAAATAAGTACCTAGGAGGCCTATGTCAGGGTTCTAGAAGGTTAGAGAATATTGTGTTTCTTGGCTAGGAGAACGACGATAAGATCTGATAATTTTTTGTAAGTTGTCAAGTTGTAGGAGAGTCAAGTAGCTAGATATTGAATGTTAGATCGTAGGCTTAGTATCCTGGTGCGATCTAGTCTGCCTCATAGAGGGTTTGGAACCTGTTTTGTCATTGTATAGTTGGAATTGTAGTGCACATAGTGCCATATCTTGTAGAAATATAAATAAATATCCTAAGAAGCTAGATCTATGTGGACGTAGCCGAGGAGGAGGTGAGCCATGATAAAACTTGTGTGATGTGTGTGGTTTATTGTGTATTTACTTTTTTTTAGTATTTAGACTATGAATGGATACTTGAATACTTATGTTAGATCTATTAGAATGCATGCATAGAAGTCACAAATGAACGAATCTTAAGAATAATAAAAGGAAAAACTAGATCAAGGCCTAAGAAGATGAAATTCAATCCTATATCCCCACTCTTTCCTAGACTTCAATAATCTTAGAATTGTAGTCACCCATAGGACTATCTCAGGTGAGACTGTGCAATACATTCTGTGTGTTGGGTTTCCTTCTGGGTTACTAGGAGGGCCAATAGTTTTAGAGGGTTTTGTTGGAAACCTGTTTAGATCTGAACCTGGGTCATCCCAAGAGTAGGGAGAGATATTAATAACCAAAAATATTGGTATTAGATAATTTTTTCTTGAAGTATTTGTGAAAAATTGTAGGGATCCATAAATCGGTTTAAGAAGAAAGTCACAAACTAGTAGTCATGGTCGACGAGTCTATTCATAACAACCCTCGAGATCTAGAAGATGAGATATTTGTGAGGATAGAAGAGAAATTAATTGACATATGTCACAATATGTATCTCCTCATGGAGGCTTTAGTAAGAAATCTCATACCGTACGAAGAGGCTATAAGATCTAAATTAGATATTTTATAAGATATGAAACCGAGGGATAACAAAGACCCAACAAAGGAGTCGTGGAAAGAACCTGAGAAAGAGTAGTTGACTTCTAGTAGCATAAAACCTTCACAGTGCTTATTAAATATGGAATAAAAGTGGACATAAATTCATACCAAGGTGAGATTGATGCATTAAAATGAATCATTGGTTGCAACAACTAGAAGTTTAGTTCAGTATTCACCATATAGATAAAGAACAAAATATATCATTTTCCATATTGAATTTAGAGGTTTATGCTTTAACCTCGTGGGAAATCCATATGAAAACACTTAGACTAGATGGTGATATTCTAATTGTTGGCATGTTTTATAGGAAGGGTGTGCTTTTCATTGATGGCAAGAAAAACAAGGACGATGGAAAGAAGAGATCAAAGCTCAGAAGGGAAAGCACATTACATAAATGTGATCAAGATCAAAATCCTTGATTGTGGATCTACTTCGAGAGTATTCATGACCATCAGATCAAATTAAGTGAAGGATAGGATAAACGGGGCACAAGGTTTGAGAATTCGATTATCCGAATCTCCATCAGCCGTCGGATCAAATTAAATGGAAGGATAGGATAAGAAAAGATGGAGGGCCATTGGATTTAAAACCAAGGCAAAGAAGCATCACAGACAAATCGAGTCATTGACCTAATATCATGATCAATGAACAACATTCATTTTGGGTCTAAAGATGTGAGGAAGTCTAGAAAAATCTCACTTCAAGAATTTTTAGTTTGAGATTTGAAATTCCCAAAGCCCAGAGAGTCAGAGAGCCAAAATAAATTCTTGACTGCTAGATCATTCGAAGTAGATATCAGTCGTCAGATCTCCCAAAGAAGATCTCAAGCGTTAGGTTGTCCTAAATGAATAAGGACCATCAGATCTCGAGAATATTATTTTGACCGTTATATCAAGGAGATGAATATGTGTCACATCAAGTGACCACGTCAACATACCACCTTAACAAGGACATGTGGAAGACCTCGTCAGCAAGGACATGTGGTAGACCACATCAGAAAGGACATGTGATAGATCACGTCAGCAAGTGACACGTGGAAGCCACTCGACCTGTGCCAAGTCAACAAGTGACATGTGTAATGTTACGTCAATCTGAAATATTTACTTTGGGAGTTTCAACACCAAGTAATGACAAAAGTCCTGAATGCCGAAGTCCCGAGGTGGACATGGGTCATCCGATCTGAAGAACAATTCGGGTGCATCTACAACCATTGATCATTTTATAGTGGAAGGATAGTGTAAGTAGAATAGTCGAAGTCCTGGAGTAAATGGTGGCCATCCATCTCAATGTTTGATTAAGTCCTAGCCGTCGGATTAAGCAAGAAAGGATAAATGTAATGATCAAATATGACCATTGATCTGGTTTTGTGATATAAATGTGAACCATTTGATCCAGTCAACGAAATAATATTTGAAAGGTTGAAATTCTAGAAGGTTAAATTACCGAAGTAGAGGCAGAGCCATCAATTGTGAAGGGTAGGTGTCCGCAGATCATTGACTCTAAAATATTGGTGTATGAAAGAAAGCAGGGTTTGAGATTTGAAACTCTCGAATTCTGGATCACAAAATAAATCACAGCCATTGATTTAGGGAGGTTAGATTTGATCTGCAGATCTTGAAAGAACAAATCTAAACTGTCCATTTAGGAGCACCATCAATATTGTGAGATTGACGGTCTCATCACATTGCAAGGATTGAAGGTGCACAATCTTTAAAAATTTAAGGGCGGGCTGCAATTGAAACCACAATTTTAGAGAAATGACACATGGAGGCTTGAGGTAAATTGTGGGGAAAAATGCAGTTTGATATCAAACCACCTTTGGTCGTGCCTGCAATCGCATGATCACATGATATCATCACCCAAGGTCACATCAATGAAAGATAGGGGAAGGAGATAGCACTACTAAGCTCCACATCGAAGGTTACGCATTAAAAAGTGAAAAAGGCCTCTACGTGTATAATCTAACGATGTTGATCAAATAGAATCTGATCGAAGGGTTGTTGTTTCATCTCGTGATTTCTTGATCAGTTACGATTTAGTTACACTAACTGAATCATTGTTCTTCAACGGTTGAATCATTGTTCTTGAGCATTGGAATCATGATTCCTGAACATTTTTTTTTAGATTCCCGACTTAAGCGTTGGAGATGCAAAGTGTAATGGATAATGAGAGTAGGAATAAAAGAAAAATGTTGTGACAAAGAGAGGTTGTTGTTTCTCTGTAAAAATGATTCGAACTATAAGAAATGAAGTCTTACAACATGAACTGAGGAAGAAAATGCAAAGATGAAGAACATAAGTTGGACAGAGAAGAAATGGAAAAAACAACAGACTGTATGAGAACTTAAGCACAATAAGATGTGAACAACAACACATTGATGCAAGCAGAGCAGAGCAGTGTAGCATAAAAATGATGAGACTAGTATGCCATTGATAAATACTGAATCACTGTAATATATTTCAGAAAGAAAATAATTATATCTCAGGGCGATAGGCAGGGATGATTTTAAGGATGGAGATTTATTTTAAAATGTAGAAACCTTGGCGAATCTTACTAATCCTTCATATGACAACTATAAATGATTGGAAATATTTTTGTAGAAATATTCAAATTTCTAAGGATTTCATATAGTTTTTATAACATTTTGGCGATTTTCAAGGTAAAATAATTTTATCCTATAGAATTTGGGCGAATCATTTTTAAAATAGCGAATCTCGTATTTGGAAAAACCATGCAAAATTGTCCCATGAGAGAAATTTATCCCCTAAAATCATCCTTGGTGGTAGGGTGGTGCTAGGGAGGACTTTTTTCCTCAAAGTTTCAAGTGGGTGCTTGAACATAGGGAGTTGTAGCTTCCATCTGGTTGCAGCCAGAAAAACCAGGGTGGTAGGGAGGTGCAAGGGAGAACCATTGTTCTCTGTTATGTAGGTTTGTGCCTGTGTGACTAGAAGTTGGTGTTGGAACACTCAAGGAGTTGGTGCTTCCTTCTAGTGGGTGCTAGAGAAACCAGAGAGTTGGTGCTCTCAATAAGTTGCATCTTGTTAAAGAAGAGGTTGTACCCTCATCTTCAGTTGGTGCTCAAATATTGATGATGTACAAAACATAAAATACTTCCTATCATTCTAAGAAGAAGAGGTTTTCTCCCTTTATGGGCTTCCTCATGAATATTTGTCTCTGTGTATATCATATGTGTGATTGATGTTAATTATTCCTGCTATTCTTGACTTGCATAATCTTGATGATCACTTGGAGAACATTAATAATATTTCAATAGGAATAAAAAAATTTAATCACAGTAACAACTGATTCACCCCCCCTCTCAGTTTTCTTAGTATTTCCAACACTAATTACTCAGTGGGAGGAATTCAAAACCCTCGTCATGTACCAATTCTACCCTATCAGGTATGTAGTGGACCAATGGATCCAATAGCTCTAATTTAGGAAAAATTAAAGGCAAAGTATATAGGAGTACACCACCGAGTTCAAAAATATGGCCATCATGTTTGGTATATCTCCCAAGAGCCAAAATGTACTCCTCAAGTATCTAGGGGGTTTATGTATTCATCTATGAAATAAAGTGATTATTTTCAATCCAAGTATAGTGGATGAGGCATGTGTATATGAACAATATCTAGAAAACATTTTCCACCTTCACCCTTGGATGTTGTATATGGATAGCAAGGAGGAGTGAGGGAGAAACTGAGAGGATATGAATTGAGAGGGAAAATTGGTTGAGGATATTAGGCAGATCCATTTGCAAGTATAAGAGACACTAAAGAATTCAAAAGAAAAATATAAGGAATGACATGATCAACACAGAATTGAGAAGTCATGCAAAGTGGGAGTCAAGTTTTGGTTACAACTGAATAAGGGAATAATGCATAATCTTGGTAAGAAGATAAAGTGTCTATGGTATGGACCTCTTAAGATATTGAAGAACATGGGAGATAATGCCTACATATTTATTCTACCCCTATACATGTGCATTTACTCAGTAGTGAATGTGGAGAATATGAAACTCTATGAGCTTTCCATGTTGGATCAAGAGTAGGAGTAGGTCCTACATTCCATATAGGACTTAGAACTAGATGCTTAGGCAGAGTTGGTAGAGGACAATTTTTTGCAGAAGAGGTGTAGAGATACAAGATAGGGGAAAGTACATGATCTTTGGTAGATTGGGTTCAAAGAACAAATTCCAAGTAAAACAAAGTGGTACTCTAAGGAGAAGGTAGAGGAAACAATTCCTCACCTCATTCAGTAAATATTTTGGGGACAAAAAGGATCTCTAAATTAGGAAGTATGATCTATATTGGATCATTATATTATTTTCATCTATCTCGATACTTTCAGAGTGGAAACAATTAGAGGAATAATCTTGTAGGGTCATTTTAATGGTAGGTCCTAGCTTAGAGAACTAGGGTTTGAAACCTTCTAGAGCCATTTTGAGGTATCAAATGGAATATTTTGGGTTCAAAACTATCCCAACTTTAAATTGGACCCCTTGACACTATTCTACACATCGAGACATTTCCAATGGTGCAAAAATCATGTTAATTAGAGATCATGAAAAAGTTATGCCTCCCACAAGTTGACCTACCGTGTTGAACACCATGGTATGCATGGATGCCATGTCACCCCCCATTACTCACCCATACAGGGCTATCCATGCATGTAATTTCAAGAATATTATAGAAGTTCAAAAACCTTATCACAATTGAGGGTTGAGGAAGTCAAAATCGTACCCCTAGATGGATATCAGGCAATGTTAAATACTAGGATGATAGGAGGAGAAGGGGTTCTAATATTTAGCATTATATTTGTTCCATAGTTGAGAAAACACCTAGGAGTGGTATTTTGAGTGAATAATAGAGAAGGAGAGATTATTTAGGATCCATATAGGTCATAATGTCTAAGGAAACTCCAATAAGAAAGTGTCTCTTTATTTGTACTTTCATTTGAAGAAAATAGAGCATAGCGGCCTCACCTTATAGATGGGTTTTCTCTTGTATTGGGTTTCCCAGGTTATATCTTGTGTTTATTTGTGGATGGTGTGTGATTATTTATTTATTTTCTCTATTATTCACATTTAAGCTATTTCATACATTTTAATTAGAAAACCAGTAATTAAAGAATCTAAGCTTTGAAGGAAATTAACATTCACAGTAAATATTTTAATATTTTGTTAGATCTGTTATGACGAACTGTCCAATAGAGTATCCACAACATTTTATAGATCATTTTTGTTGAATATTTAACAATGGACCAAAGAATGTATTTCTCTTAATATCTCCATAATGTTCCATGAATTCATCTGTAAAAATGGACTAAGAGATAATAAATTCCTTTTTTCTTTCACAAAGCCATTGATACCAAACAAACTGATCATTTTCTAAATACAAGGATTCTATAGTTACCTTTTGTAAGCTCGGAACTTTCTTTATATCAAAGAATTTATCTATATGGAATATCCATGTTATAGGATCTTTACCATCAAACTTCCTCAAATTTATCTTCAAAATGAAGTAGTTCATTGGTGTTGCATTGAATCCTCAATAATGTGGATCTGGAAGTGATATATAATCATGATTATAGGACTCAATCTTTATTTCTTCTAATTTTTCATGATTTCCTTGCATCTTGTTATCTCCTTTACGAATTCTCTCATTTAGGGTATGTAAGAAAATTGCATACATGGGATTTTTAAATTCTTCCATTTTCTTTTCCATATGTTCTCTATTTTCATTCATATTCTTTTCCATATTTTCATTCATCTTCTTTTCCACCTTTTAAATTTGGTGAAAGATTTGATATATTTCTTATTGACTCATGGTTTATCTCTCTATATGTTTAGTTGGTGAAGAAAATTTTGGAGGAACATTTGGAGCCATGTGAGAAAATAATAATTCTCCTCTTTTCCCCCCTTTTTCACAAATTTTGAATCACCAAAAATAGATCTTCCAATCAAAATTTATTCCCATTGTAAGTTACATACCTTTCAAACCCTAATTTATAGTATGTTTGGATGGCTGACCTTTGTCTTGATATATCTCTAAAATTTGAACCCTTCTGAGTATGAAATTTTAGCCTTGTACTCTAATATGTCTTCTTAAAATTCTGAAATTTTCATAGTCTGAAACTTCACTAATAAAAAGTTATATAAAAATTCCAAAATATATTCTTATGACTAATTTCAGGATTAGTAAAAAATTTCAAATTTCCATGAGATATATCTCACAAATTATAATGATTCAAAATCTAAAAAATTTACCCATGTAGTTTTCTATGTCTCCTTAGGATTCTAAAAATTTCAGAGTCTAAAACTTCACATAAATGTTTTTATAGAGAAAATAAAAATATGACTTGTTTGAGACTAATTTCAAGACTACTTAGAAGCCCTAACTTCCATTGGTTATGTATTTGACATTATAGTGAACCAAAACCTAAAATGTTTAGTAGAGGTACTATGATATGTCTCTTGAGTAACATCCAAATTTTGTTGTTAGAGGCATCCCAGAAAAAAATGTTACAAAACATTTCCAATATGAATCACTTGAAGAAGACAAACCCTAGGATTGATGCTCTAAGACAAAATTTTATGAACCAATTCCTTGAAAATGATAAAAATCCAATGGATAATAATAAAGTTTGATGGTGAAACCTTGTTTTACAATATATTCGATGTACAAGATGAGGTAACATCATCCTAAGACTAGGTCTCTTTGGTATATATATAGGAGACAAAGGGTACAATTATAATGAAAGGGTAACATGCTAATATAATACTATAAGTGTAATAATTCAATATCAGGGGATTAATAAGGGGTTTTATACTTGACATTGGGGCATTATTTAAGGCTTAAAAATATATATAGAACCAACCTACGAAAAAGTAAACCATACGAAAATAGAGACAAAACCCTACACACATGAATAGAGATAAAATGGGGGGTTAGGAAAATTGATACATATAAAAGTTTGCAACATAATGGGTCTAGTTCTCAATAACATTTTACATATAAAGGATTTGGACAATCTCATCAGGAGGCAAAGATATGACCTCACTATCAATTTCTTACTTCGAAATAGAGTTTCACAATTATTGATTATGCATTTATTTCTTTCCCAACAAGCCACCACATAATAGCTATAACACCTCCATAATACCTATAAAATTCCCCTACCCTATGCAACCCCTCGTCACAATACCTATAAACCTATTTCAACTAAAAAGTGCCTCTCCCCCCGTGATATGTAAAATGTTGTTGGTTGTGGAGCATGATTATCTTCTTGATTCAAAGGTATTTTTTTTCAACCATGTTTATACCCCATGAATAATTTACATCCCGGAAGAATGTATGCTCCTACATGCGTGGGAGTGCAAGGAGGTTATCCCCCTGTGGGGTCTGAGAGAAAGCGGGCCCCTAAAGGAAATTTTTTCTTGTAAATGTATATTGTAATTTCATAGTAAATATGGACCATTCATTATAAGGTCTCAGATCTGACGGTAGAAGTTATGTTAGATTTTGTTTCCCTAGAAGGCAATGCTCTTTTATGAGGGAAATGTATTGCGACTATGTATCATGGTGGATATTGTATTCTGAGAGACGAGTTTGTTAGAGAAAGAAGAGGAAGTTACAGTGGGTCTGTTGTAGGTTATATCCCTTCATTTGTTGGATAACAATAAAGGAATGACCTGAAAATTTCTTTGGTGGACATATCCCACACTGGGTGAACCATGTATATCTGTGTCTCTATTTTATTGTGTATCTTATGTGTTTTATTTCTACATTTGTTTTATTTTATTTCTCTGCGATCCTTTTTTTCTAACAACTAGTATCAGAGCGAAATGTGACTTGCAGAAAAAGAGGGTTCCTCGTTCGAGTGGGAGCGATGGAGAAAGATGGAAAGTTTAGGGTCAAGAAATTTAACGGCCAAAACTACCAGTTATGGAAGATGCATATGGAATATTATTTATATCAGAAGGATATATTCCTATGATTGGGTAAAATAGCAAAGAATCTGACAACCATGGAGGATGAAGAATGGGATGTTCTTGACAAAAAGGCACTAGGAACGATATGGTTGAACCTGGAAACGTCGATGGCTTTCAATATTTCAAAAGAAAATACAATGAAGGAGTTGATGGATGCATTGGCTAAACTGTATGAAAAACCCTTGGTGTCCAATAAGGTATTTATAATGAAGAGATTATTTAATATGAATATTTCAAAAGGTGGGTCTATTGCATATCATTTAAATGAATTTAATACAGTTACTAATCAACTAATTACTGTAAAAGTGGAATTTGATGATGAGGTTAGGTATCTTCTAAACTTGTGGTCATTTCTGCAAAGATAGAATGGCTTGGTCATGGATGTAAGTAACTTTTTCTCTAGTTTAAATACTTTAAATTTGATGATGTTTTTGGTGTTATCATTAGTGAGGAAATGCGATGGAAAAGCACAGGTGAGACATTAGGTAATGCCTTAAACATGGAGAACATGGGAAGACAAAAGGATAGAGGAAAGGGCTCATGAAACTTCCATAATTCTAGGAAGGTAAGATCCAAATCTAGATTTGGAAATATAGAGTGATGGAATCGTGGGAAGAAAGGACATCTAAAGAAATACTACAGAGCTCCAAAGAAACAAAGAGATGGATAGCAGGAGAAAAATCAGGAAGCAAATGTAACATGTAATGTGTCACACTATGCTTTGATTCTTTCTATAGAAAATATTTTTGAGTCTTGGGTAGTATTTTAAGGGGCTTCATTTCATGCCACACCCCATAAGATTTTTTTTTTATATTTATGTTCAAGGTGATTTTGGACAAGTTCATTTTGGTGATGATGCACCATGAAAAAATGTTGGAATGCGAAAGGTAAAAATAAAGCAAAGGAATGGAAACCAATGGTTGTTGAAAGAGGTAAGACATGTTCCAGATCTAAGGAAAAATGTAATTTCAACAGGGAAGTTGGAAAGTGAAGGTTGTATATCCATATTTACAGATAAGGTGTGGAAGGTCACCAAATAATCATCGGTGATAGAAAAAGTAGAGAAGGTAGGTACATTATATTTATGTACTGGTAAAATTGACTCTTCTATCTCTTTAGATTCTACAGGAGTGGATAAAACATTGTGGAATAATAGGCTTGGACACATGATTGAGAAGGGGATCTAGATACTTCGCAAAATAAATCTGTTTCCAGATCTTATAACAAATTGATTTGGATTTCTGTGACCATTGTGTTTATGGAAAACAAAAGAGAGTCAGATTTCTCAGAGTTGGAAAATAAAAAAAGAGTGAAAGGTTAGATCTTGTGCATACATATGTATGGGGACCAACTCATGTATCATCTCTTGGTGGATCTCATTATTATTTTACTTTTATTGATGATGCAACTAGAAAAAAATGGGTTTATTGCATTCGAAAAAAAATGATGTTTTTGATACTTTTAAGAAATGGAAAGATTTGGTTGAGAATGAGACATGAAAAAGGTTTAAGTGTCTCAGATCAGAAAATGGAGGTTAGTATTGCAACAAGGAGTTTGATTATTACTATTCATACCATGGGATTGATAGAGAGAAGACAATTCTAGGAACAGGACAATCATGGAGCGTGAAAAAAGTATGATATTGCATGTTGGTTTTCCCTTATAGTTCTGGGAAGATGTTGTAGATACTATTCTTTAATTAATAAACAAAGGACCTTCAAGTTAATTGGATGGTGGAATTCCAAAGGAGGCATAGATAGGTAAAAAGGTAAACTAGTCCTTTTTGAAGACTTTCAGTTGTGAAGCATTTGTCCATATTGATAAAGAAAATAGAACAAAGATTGAGGAAAAATACAAGAAGTGTACCTTTATTGGATATGGTGTTAATGATTTTGGTTATTGCTTATGGGATTAAGAAAATCAAAAAATCATTAGGAGTATATATTTCATATTCAATGAGAAGGTAATGTACAAAGATCATTTGCAGGGAAAGAAACAGGAAAAAGAAAAACCAGAATACACAGTGCTTGATGAAATCATTGAAAAATAAATTCCAAAGGAACAAAAAAATCAAAATGTACAACAACAGGAGCAACAAGTACCTCAAACTCCTGCAAGTGTTGTTAGAATATCTACCAGGTTAAGTAGACCCCTTGGACAAAGCTCTACTTCATTGTATTATTTATTGTTGATTGATTATGGTGAAACAAAATATTATGAAGAGACAATGCCGGTAGACACAAAAAACAATTGAGAGCAAGGAATGAAAGAGGAAATAGATCCCCTGGTAAATAACTAGACTTGGGATTTGGTTCAACTTCTTGCAGGAAAAAGAGCATTGCAGAATACATGGGTTTAGAAGTTGAAGGAAGAATATGGAGGAAAAAAGTGGTACGAGGCTAGACTTGTTGTAAAGGGGTTTGCACAAAAGAAAGGTATATATTTTGATGAAATATTTTCTCCTATTGTTAAAATGACTTCAATTAGGACTATTTTAAGTCTTGTGGTAGTAGAATATTTGCATCTTGAACAGTTAGATGTAAAAAAAACTTTTCTCCATGGGGATTTGGAGGAACAAATTTATATGCAACAACCACAGGGGTATGAGGTCAAAGGGAAGGATAATATGGTATGCAGGTTGAAGAAGAGCTTGTATGGCCTAAATAAAGCTACAAGGAAGTGGTATTTGAAGTTTGACAGGTTTATGACATAACAAGGTTATAGTAGATGTCATTCTAATCACTGTGTTGATTTTAAAAGGATAGAAAATGGAAGATATATTATCTTGATATTGTATGTAGATGACATGCTTGTTGCATGGTCTAATATGTAGGATACAAATGTTCTTAATAATAAATTATCTAATTCATTTGCGATGAAGGATTTGGGTGTTGCAAAGAAAATCCTTGGTATGAGAATAACAAAAGATAGGAAGAATTGCAAATTGACATTGTCTCAGAATGAGTACATAGAGAAGGTGTTGGAGAGGTTTAGAATGCAGAATGAAAAACCAGTTAGTACATATTTGGCCAACCATTTCAAATTAACTAAGGAAGTGTGTCCCAAGACATAAGAGGAGATAGAATGCATGTACATAGTCCCTTATTCATAAATAGTTGGCAACTTGATGTATGTGATGGTTTGCATAAGACAAGATATTGCACAGACAATCAGAGTTGTGAGCAGGTATATGAACAATCTAGGTAAATAACATTGGGAGGCAGTAAAGTTGATTCTCAGGTATTTGAGAGGTATTGCTACTCATGCATTATTTTTTGAAGGTTCAGACACTGTTCTACAGGGATATGTTGATTCAGATATGGCAAGTGATAAATATAGCACCACAGGGTATGTTTTTACTATAGGTTGAAAATAGTAAGTTGGATTTTGAAACTGCAAAAGGTTGTTTCACTTTAAACAACAAAAGAAGAGTTTGTTGCTACTATAAAGGCTAGTAAAGATATGATTTGGTTACAGAGGTTTATGGAAGAATTGGTAAAGAAGCAGGAGAATAACAGGTTGTACTATGACAATGAGAGTACCATTCATCTTGCAAAGAAATCAACCTTCCATTCAAATACTAAGAATATACATATCAGGTACCATTTCATACGATCCATCTTCGAAGATGGACATTTGAAGTTGGAAAAGATACACTCTAGCCAGAATCTTGCAGACATGTTAACTAAGGGAGTAACCAGGGAGAAACTGGGTTCCTGTTCAATTTCAGTTGGTCTTCAGGCATGAAGGTGAATATGAGAAATTTTCCAGGTCCAAGAAGGATCATATTTCGATAGATACAATAGTTGTGGAGTTGTTGAGATCAGTCTCCAAGTGGGAGGTTGTTGGTTGTGGAGCCTGGTTATCTTCCTGATCTAGAGGTATTTGGTTTTAGTCATGTTTATACCCCATGAATACTTTAAAACCTAGAATAATGTACACTCCTCCATGAGGGGGAGAGCAGGCGGGGGTTACCCCTCGGTGGGTTGGGGGGCAGGTGGGCCCTAAACGGGGGTTTGGGGAAAAGTGTGCCTTCGGTGGGGGTTCGAGGGTGAAGCCCCAGAAGGAAATTTTTCCTTGTAAATGTATATTGTAATTTCATAGTAAATATAGACCATTCATTATAAGGTCACAAATTTGACGGTAGAAGTTATGTTAGGGTTTTTTTCCCTAGAAGGCAACCCTCTTTTATGAGGGAAATGTATTGCGGCTATGTATCGTGGTGAATACTATATTCTGAGAGAGGATATTGTGAGAGAAAGAAGAGGAAGTTGCATTGGGTGTGTTGTAGGTTGTATCCCTTCATTTGTTGGATAATAATAAATGAAGGACCTGGAAATTTCTCTCCTGGACATAGCCCACATTGGGTGAACCATGTATATATGTGTCTCTATTGTATTGTGTATCTTCTGTGTTTTATTTATAAATTTGTTTTATTTTATTGCTCCGCGATCCTATTTTTCTAACAACTGTCATGGATATTCCACTACAATAGTTCATCAAAACAGATCTTATAATATTCTAAAATCTTAGATTTATGTAGTTTATTACCTTATATCTCATATCTATTATCTCTATCTTATGGATTGAATTTAAGAAATAACTAAAATGTAAAAAATGAAAGAACAAGCCTAGAGACACATCGTCCACACAAATTAACACAATATTTGACTTGAGAAACCTAATACAAGAGAAAATCCTAGCTAGAAGGTGAATCCTATGCTCCACTCTCTGTTCTTCAGTTATAAATGCACATACAAAGGAGTGGGAACTCACTAAGGAGTTATATTTTGGCATTGTGGCTTGAATGACTACTACAAAATCCTCATCTCCAATGTTATGTTCACAAAATGCTACTCTTATATGTTTTTTCTCAGGTATGGAACATGATACAATGGAAAATAGAACCCCTTCTCCTCCTAGCAACGCATTATTTAACATAGCTTGATAACCATCTATGGGTAGGGTTTTGACTTCATCGACCCTCAATTGTGACAAATTTTTGGACTTTCTAGAATATTCTGGAAATTATACACGTGGCTAGCCCCATATGCATGATAGATGGGGATGACATGGCATCCTCTTGTACTATGGTGGTCAACACAGTAGTTCAAATTGTGGGAGGAATAAGTTTTTCATACAAGCTTTGATTGACGTGATTGTTGTGCCATTGGAAATGTATCCGAGTGTAGATCAATGTCATTTAATATTAGCTAAATATGAGAAGGGTTTTACCTAGAAAAATGTCATTTGATGCCTAAAAATGGCTCTGAAAGGTTTCAAATCCCAATTTTCCAAAATGAGACCTACCATTAAAATGACCCTGCAAGTTGATTCCTACAACTTTTTCCACTTTGAAAGCATTGAGATAGATGAAAAATAACATAATGATTGAAATTGACTCATACCTCCCCATTTAGGGAATATTTCCTATTTGTGGATGGAATATTGTATATATCTTCAACTTAGTGCCCATCTTCTCCCACAATGTAGTACAGAATGTAATGAGAGGTTTGGTATCCCTATCTAATATGATGCTCCTTGGTATCCCAAAGTGAACCCATACTTGTTCAAATAACTTGTTTGTTGCTTATTTCCCTTTGATGGTATTTTTAAAAGACATGAGAATGCACATATTGTTGAACCCCTCAACTACCACAAATATATAGTCATGTCCCTTCCTAGTTGTTGGTAAACATCCCACAAATCAATGGAAATTCTTTCCCAAGTTCAACTGGTTACAAGTAAGGGATGGCATATACCTTGCTTCTTGTTATTGGATTTGTTGGTAAAAAAAGAATGCATCCTCTAATATAACATGCTACATCTTTTTGCATTCTAGGAAAATATACATACCTTTGTACGTAAGCAACCATCTTCCCAACACCAAAATTTCTTAAAACCTTGGAGATGTGAGCCTCTCTAATAAGCTATAATATTTCACCTTTAAGAACACAAAGCTTGTCTAGCTTGTAGAGTAACCCATTCTGGAGATGATAGTTAGAATTACAATCACCTTCTTCTATACAAATGTTTCCCTATAGATTCTAAAACACCTCCTTGAAGTCCTCATTTTCTATGTATGCTTCTCTGTATCCATCATGGGAAAAATGATCCATGTGCATCATATTTCTAAAATATGAGATCTTGGATGTGGGTTTCCTTGAAATCATGTCTTCTGATATGTTTGTGATTCCCTTCTTATACTTTATGATTATATGAAATTGTTGTAAAACTCTCATCCATTTGTAATGTCTAGTTTGTTGTAACTTACTCTAGGCATGTAAATAGTATATCGGTCAATGATCTGTGTGGATGACAGTCTCCTTTCCCATAAGATAGTGATTCCACTTCTTGACAGATTGAACCGGGGCATAGAGTTCCTTCTCATAGGTAGGGTAGTTGGGAACTACCCCATGAAATATTTTAGAATGATAGCATACATGACTTCCTCCTTGCATCAAAACTTCTCCTATGGCATAACCACTTGCATCTATCTCCACTTCGAAAGATTTTTGCAAGTTTGATAATGTGAGAATTGGTACTTTATTGGTCTTTCTTTTTATCTCATTGAAATCCTTATGTTGATTCTTCCCCCACTAGAAAATATTACCACTCGTTCTTATGGCATGGAGTGGTACAACTACTACTAAAAATGAAGCTACGAGCTTCCAAAAGTAGTTTGTTTACCCAACAAAGATCTTATATTCAGTGATAGTTGTAGGAACTTTACATTTCTTGATGGCCTCCATATTTGTGGTATTTATCTTGAGTTATCCTCCATCAATCAAATACCCAAAATACACTAATGACTGCTGAGAAAACTCACATTTCTTGATGTTAGTCAGTAGTTGGTACTTTTTTCAGTATTTCTAACACCTGCATAAAATGTGAGATGTTCTCTTCTCAGGTATATCTATAAGCCAATATATCATCCAAATATACTATAACAAATGAATTTAAATATGGGTGTAATACATCATTCATTAGTCTCATAAATGTAGTTGGTGAATTACATAAGCCAAGTTGCATGACCAACCATGCATATAGACCTTGCCTTATCTTGAAGGTGGTGTTGTAGGTGTCTTATTCTTTGAAATGTACTTGGTGGTATCCTGAATTCATATCCAACTTAGTGAATTACTTGAAGTTTTGCAACTGGTATAACAAATCATCGATACAAGGTAGAGGGTATTGATTATTGAGTGTAATTTTGTTTAAATCTATATAATCAATACACATCCACCGAGTCCCATCCTTATTGGGTACTATAATGATAGGTGACCCACAAGGTGAGGTGGTCAGTTGAATCACTCCCTAATATAGTAGCTGCTACAACTGATTCTTCACTTCATTTTCTTCCAGAACATATTTTCTATACAACACAACGTTCAACAATGGAGAGTATGGAAATAAATTTATTTCATTCTCCAATTCCTTCTTGGGTGTTGTTGGGAGCATGCCTATTTTGAGGAAATACCAAATGTTGGTAAGGTAAGGCCCAATTTTGGAGAAGAACAGTTGGGAGGAAAAGTAGCACGTGCGGGGGAAAGTTGCATGCAAAGGAAGAAATCATGCAAGGTACACAAGAAGTAAAACCTAACCATGTTAGGGTTAGGGTTTTGGCAAGAGATGGTAACAAATAAGAATCTTGTAAATTAGTAAAAATAAGAACCTAGGAGGTCTAGTTTGGGGTTTTTGTTCCAAGTGGTAGCTGAATAATGGTTCTGATGTTAGGATTCAATGATTGTAATTGAGTAGTTGTTGTAAGCGGTTGAGTTGTAGAAGAGTAAAGTAACTAGATATTAAGTTTTAGATAAAAAGATGAGGAGCCTAGTGTGCTCTAGTCCATATCACATAGGTTTTTGAACCTTTCCCTTGATTGTATGGTCAGATATGTAGTGTGCACAATGCCATATTTTGTAGCAGACTAAACAAAAGAGTCTCAAAATCCAAAACTTTGTGGGGGTAGACCAAGAGGGGTTGAACCACAGTAAAACCTGTGTCATGTGTGTTGGTTATTGCATATTTACCTTTTGTTAGTAGTTAGATTATGAATGGATGAATGAGTAACTCTGTTATATCTATTAGAATTGATGCATGAGATTAAAAAAAGAATGAATCTTAAGGATAATAGAGAGAATAATTAGATCAAGGCTTGAGAAGATTAATGATAACCCCAGAACCCCACTCATTACTAGACTGCAAGCACCTGAGCATTGCAATCATCCATAGAACTATCACGGGTGAGACTGCGCAACACATCCTGTGTGTTGTGTTTCCTTTTGGTTTACAAGGAGGGATGATAGTTTTAGAGGGTTTATTTGGAAACCTGTTCAGATCTAAATCTAGGTCAGTCCAATGAAGTAGTTATAAAGAGTAATAGCCAACAAATGGTTCCTTTTCCGACTATAACTACATGGGATTGAGTGAATGGGATTCATAGAATAATCATTTGGAGAATTGATGTAGGAGTATCACCAACAAAGAAAGAAAAGAAGAGGACAATTGGATATGCACCAACACGCATTTTGAGGATGTTTTGAATTTGAAAGGATGAAGCATTAATGTAATATCTGAAAAATATTTTTTTTTCTTTTATGGTTTGGAGATTGTAACATAGATATTGAGAATTCTCTCTCATCTGTTGGTTGGAGGAATTTATTGTAATAAATGTGATGTAGTTGTAGTCTTTATTTTCTATTAGATAACTTAGAGTTGTAGGAGGGAAAACTCTAGAAAGCTCCCTCGTATTTATTGCATTGTACCATCAATTATTCTAAATTGTAAGAGTAGATATATAGAGGAAGAGAATAGGAGAGCAGAAAAGAACATAGACTGTAGAAGTTCTATAAGCAGATAGTTGTTTCTATGGAACCCATGTACAAAAGAACTTGAGTCAATATAAGAATGCTTTGACTCAATCTCATGGTGTTGTGATGAATACTATTTGCATCTATTGAATGGTATGTTTACAGTTTTCTTGTATACTCTATTATGAATTTGTTTCAATGCTTTGTGTATGTATGATCTCATGTTGAATGTATGAATTTCATGAGAGGGAGAGCATGAGCTTCAATTTTTTCTCGTCCTGAGAGTTCCTTCAAGGAGTGCAGTGAAAGTCTGCAAGGAGTGTGTTGACGAGTTTTGAGTTTTACCTTAGAAAATCTTAGGAGAGATATCGTTGTTCTCATACCAGCATAAGTGAAAGTATAGCACAGAGCCATGCATGGTGTGTGCGTAGGCAGGTTGAGGTTTTAGAATTTTCCAAAACAGGTGGGTGGTTGAAGAAATTCTGTTGCAAGGAGTGTGTAGAGTTGG